>CAUYUJ010008113.1:1210020-1313884 GCA_963575745.1 Prorocentrum cordatum | reverse complement strand
GATGATGATGATGATGATGATGATGATGATGATGATGATGATGATGGTGGTGGTGGTGGTGGTGGTGGTGGTGGTGGTGGTGGTGATGATGATGGTGATGATGATGACGATAGCGATGACGACGATGCTGCTGCTGATGATGAGGATGGTGGTGGGGATGATGATGCTGCTGCTGATGCTGATGATGCTGATGATGCTGCTGCTGCTGATGATGATGATGATGCTGATGGTGGTGGTGGTGGTAGTGGTGATGATTTTGATGATGGTTGCAATGTGGATGGCGATGATGAGTATTACGATGAAATGAAACAATGCTGATGATGAGGAGGTGGTGCCTCTCTCCATGCTCGGGCCATCTTACGTGGTCCCAGACTTCCCCCCAAAGCCGCTTTGCCTCTTAGGAGGCCTCTTGGAGATGGTGACGGGGCTCGTTGCATCATGGTCCAAGTCCCCCCGGGCATGTGTCTTCAGCTCGCCCTTTTATGTGTCTTTTGATCTGCGTTTATTTGTCTTAGCTTTGCCTTCCACTTGTTGCCTTAGCTCTGCCTGTTGACTTAGCTTTGCTTAGCTTGATTTCAGCCCGCTCCCTCAGCTTGCCTTTAGCTTGTCTGTTTGGCGTGGCATTCGGTGGCCTGTCTCGTTGCTGCTCAGAATCGTTGCTGAGACAAGAGTCTTAGCAACGAGCCTGTCTCTTGCTGCTCCCTCGGTTTGTCTTTAGCCAAGACTCGTTGCTGCTCGGCATCAGTTCACCGTTGTACCCTTGCATTCACTTGCCTTTCCAGCTTGGTCTTTACTTGACTGTTAAACTTGCTTCTGCCTTCTCTTTGGAAGCAGTCTACTGCTTGTACCCTGCCTTTGATTTAACTTTTTGCCTGCCTCCCTGGCTTGCTTCGGCTTGGAACTCGGCTTGCACAAGCTCCACTCCTCAGAAGAGGTAGTGCCCCCTGACTGCGCTGCAAGACGAGGATCGGACGCCTCTCCTCACGTGTGTGTGTGCGTGTGTGTGCGTGTGTGTGTGTGTGTGTGTGTGTTTGTGTGTGTGTGTTTGTGTGTGTGTGTGTGTGTGTGGCAAGACTGCCAGTGGCACTGCAACGCCTGCTGGAGGGCCGACCTCACCTCCGAGGGACTCTCTGTACCCAAAGGCGACAAAACGGCAGCGCACCTCGCCAGTCTCGAAGGCACCAAGCCCGTCGCACCCAGGCGCGCGCCTGGTCCCCTTCCCGCAGGCCCTCCTTTGGACAGTCCAGACGCTAACACTCACCTTTCATCCCTGCGCCTGCTACCGGTGGGTTCCCACAACCCCGCCTACACCAACATTGCCATTCTCTTCCTCCGCACTACGTACGATAGCTTCGGCCAGGGTATCAGAGACGGTCTCTGGAAATGTCAGTGCGACCGCTGCCCCAGCGATGCTCCCCTACGCCAGTGGGTATGGGGGGAAACCCCGTTAGGGACATTGATTTTCCGACAAGGGAACGAAGCCCCAGAGACCAGGGTTTACGGCCTCCCGACCTTCCACGAACGTGCACAGCTTTTTGCGAACAAGCAGTGGAACGCCACCTGGTACTGCTCCGACTGCCTCGTGCACCTGTGGGACGCCCGCCCCAGTCACGTCAAGGCCATTCTTGAGCGGGATGGCGTTCTGGTGTTTCCCCGCGTCGTTCCCAAGCGGGAGAGGAAGCTGCTTCCGTCCGCCCCGCAACCGACGTCCCTGGTGCTACCCTCCAGCTGCATCCCCCCCCCTGCCGACCGAGACACCAGAGGCCCCCGCTGGTGGCCCCGCGCCGATGTACGGATCCGCTTGACCTGTTCTTTGACACCGCCGCCAGCAGCGTCCGTGGGGAAGCTGGCACTGGAGCTGCGCCCAGCTCACGCCACCGCTCGCAACCGCCCGCCCCACGTCGGCAACCGACGCAGCCGCAGACCCGGCACAGGCGCCCCAGCCCGCCGCCGGCGTCCGAGCAGCTCCAGGAACCGCGCCGCCGAGCGCGCCGTCGGGCCGCATCCAGCAGCACCTCTGACAGCCGGGCTAACTCCTCGCAGGGGCGCTCCTCCAGCCTCTGCCCCGTGACCAGCCTGGCAGGCGCGACTCCGCAGCACCACCGCCGCTCGCGACCGGCCGCCCTGCGCCCGCGGCGGAGAGGGCTGGGGGATCGCAGCCCAGGCCGCTTGACAAGCCTCCCAGGCCTGTCGGCAGCCGTCTGGACAGCCGACATTGTCCCCCCCGCCTGACCAGCGCTCAGGGTGAGGGATACTGCAGAGTCTGAAGCAGTGGGCCGCGTCGACCCGCTACACGGCGACCAGAAGGCCGACAACGCTATATCGCGCGCATCATGGTAACGCAGGCCCGTTCCCTATCCCTCCAGATCGATGTTGCATGAGAGACCTGGGCCGCTGAACGCCGCGCCGCCGCCCTCGTCAAGTCAGAGACCCCTCGTTGCCCCAGGGCATGGGCCGAGGCCAGCTGCCAGGATTTCCTCGCGACCATCTACGGCGGCACTATCCCCCAATCTGGGATTCCGGATGGCACTCAATGGGGCGGCAGGCGCGCCCCCTTGGCCCAATGGTGAGCCACTTGCATAGCCAGCGGCGCCGCGCCTCCCCCAGGGATCGCATCGTGGCCGCCGCGTGGGACAAGTGCAGGCAGTCGCGCGATCCGCGCGCCAACCAGAAGGGGCGTGATCCAGCCCGATATAGCCATGGCGTCTTGCTTGGCTACCTTGAGTCGGTGAACATCCGCGATTTGTGGGACCCGCAGCTGGCCGGATCCAGCCCGCCCGGCGCCTGAGGGCGGCGGCGCTCCACCCTCGCTGCTATCGGCGCCCTTGCCCAGGGCGCTTGCGGTCTGCCCCCTCGACGGGGAGCTTCTGTCTCCAACGAGACCGCCTTGCCCGTTGGGACGCCCGCCGAGCCGCTGGCGCTGCCCTCGGTCCCCGCCAGTCCACGACAGGGCAGCCCAGTGCGAGCCGTCAGCAATCCCCCTGCACGCGCGCGCGAGGCCGGCGCCGTTGCCCGGGGCAGCGCCGAGAGCGGGCAGGGGCGATTGCGCGCGTGCTCCGGTGAAGCCCAGCGTGCCGCTACCCGGCGGCAGGCGAGCAGGTCTCCCAGCGCGCCCCCGGCTCCGCCCTCCCCTCCTAGTTCGGGTCCGGACTGGAGCGCGCCCCCGGAGCGGCGAACCCCTGCTGGCCCAACTCAGCAGAACACCGAGGCGGCCCCACCCAGCCCGCGCGGGCCCCCTCCGCGCGATGCAGGCGGGTGCCTGGGCCCTGGCCCAGAACGCGGGCCCGCGCTACAGCCGGAGCAGTCCGACGGAGGCGCGCCCGCCAGTGCCGCCCAGGAGCCCGCGCGCAAGACTCTCCGCGCGACCGAACGCCCCGGCCCCCAGGCGCCGAGAAGCGGCGACGGGAGCGACCCGCGGGGAAGCGACCGCCCCTGGCGCCAGCCCGGTCAGTCCCACCGCGCGGCCATCCTGCTGGGTGGCTATACTCCCCCCCCATTGTGCCATTGGGACCGCGCCGACAAGCTGCGCAACAAACCGCGCCAAGCCAGAAAATGGCACCTGGCTGGAATTACCGTGCCAACCTCCAGGGGGAACGGCGCGAAGTGGTCGACCGCCTCGGGAAATAATGCGGCCCCATGTTAGTCATCGGTTGGAACGCCGTGCGACCGCCGTATGGGCGGACAAGGGCCCGCCCGGGACCCGGGCCTCCTGCTGGTCGACTTCGGCAGGGATTTCGTCAGTCAGTTCGTCCAGGCCGACTTCGACGCCCGCGCCCCATGCTGGAACGCCGGTATCCAGGTCGACTGGCGTGCCTCAAGGGACGGAGATTCGCCGGCCAGGGTGGAAAAAGGCTGAGGGAGAGGCGCGCCCCGCGGCAAGCGTGAATGGCCGGCCGACTGCGCTTGGCCTAGCAGCGACCTCGCCAGACAGCGCTGCCCCAGCTCCTCCAGTCGCCGTTAGTAGACGGCCTGCAGGCGGACCGGGCGCCCACCCCCCGCGCAGGGACTCGCGTCCGCGCGCTCTTGCCGCCCCCATCTGCACGCCGAGCGCCGCTGCTCGCCCGCCGTCGATTCGGTGTTCCCCTGGGTTGCCCCCCGCGCCTCCCTGGCGCGCCGCGCCCCGCGGGGGGCGCCGCTCCCGCGGCGTCGGGTGCGTCGTTCATTTTTTGCCGACCAATGGCGTTCGTCTGCTGAGCTCTTTGGCATCTTTGGGGTCGACGCCCCCCCGTTCGGGGCGCCGCGCGGGCGCCGCGCCCGGCCCCGGGCTGGCCTTGCCGCCCGCGCGAGGCGTCTGCCCCGTCGTTGGCCCCCCCCCCCCCCCCGTTTTTGCGCCCGCGCCCTGCGCGTGAGGTCTGGTCCTCCTGGGCCATCCGCCCGCCCTGCTGCCCCGGGCGGAGGCCCCCGCCCCTGCCGCTGCCCCTGCTCTGCGCGCCCGCCCGCGGAGTTTGGTTCGCCGGCTTCCTGCGGGTTCTGGTTGCGGGCCGCTCCGCCACCGCCTCCAGCTTGGGCGTCGCCCCCCTCTCGCGCTGGCCACCTCCTTCTCGCTTCTCGGCCCGCCTGGCATGGTGGCCAGCCGTCGCCCCGCCGGCGGGCCCCGCTCGTTTCGCCCTGGCTGCCTTGTAGGTCGCCCGCGACCTCGGCGCCCACTGCTCCCCGGCTCGCACCCTTGGGGTCTGCCCGCCCGCGCCTGCGTCCCTGGGCGTCGCCTTGCGCCCCCCCCCCCCCCCCGCCCCCGCCATTCCCTTCATCTCGAGGCGGTTGCCCCGTTCCAGGCTGCCTCGTTGGTCACGCTTGACCTCGGCGCCTGGCTCGCTTATCTCCCCTGCCAGTCTCGCCCGGCTCCTGCCTTCCTGCTGGCCTTCCCCCAGTTGACCTTGTCTGGCCGGTTTTGTGTTGCCTCGTGGTGTCGCCCGCCGCCCCCAGCCTGGTGGACTTGCTGCCCGTCGCCATCCTTTGCTGGTCCTGGTGGTGGCCTCGTCCTTGTCGCTGTCCTTGGGCGCCTCGCAGGTCACATGTGACCTCGGCTCCCTCGGTCTTACGCTGCTCGCTGCCTTCGCTGCCAGTCTTCGCTGGGCACTGCCCCCCCTAGCGTCTGCTCCTTGCGGCCGCCTGGTCCGCCTGAGTCCCAGCTGGTTCGCCGCCGCTGGCCCCCGCCCCCGGCGCTGTCCCGCCGCCGACTGGCCCCGTCCTGAACGTGCCCAGCCTTCCGTCTCCCTCTTGCCCGCGCTGGGCGTCCTCCTCCCTCCCTAGCGCACTGCGGCTTGATTCTCGTTTTGCGTGCCCCAGTAACGCTTCATCGCCAGCGCAGTGACTTTGCCGAACCTGCGACGCAAAGTGTGTGTGTGTGTGTGTGTGTGTGTGTGTGTGTGTGTGTGTGTGTGTCTCTCTCTCTCTCTGTTTTTTTTTTTTTTTTTTTTTTTTTTTTTTTTTTGTTTGTGTGTTTTTTTTGTTTTCTCTCTCTCTCTCTCTCTTTCCCTCTCCCCCTCTCTTTGACGTCAGACACGAAGGACGGTGAGCAATGGTGAGGGGGAGCAGACAGTAGCGGAGCGTGGAATCGGGTAAGCAGCACGAGCGAGACCGAGGAGGTCGGAGGGTGTGGAGCGGAGAGGACGGGCGGTGGAATGGATGCAGGAGCAGTGGGAGTGGAGGAAGGAGGCTGGGAGAGATGGCAGAGGAGTGGAAGGCGACGGGCGAATGTAGCTCCATTGCGTTCGCAGGGGATCGCTTGGGGATCGCTCCTCCCCCCCCGTCCCTCTTTTATCCTCTTCCTCCTCCCCCTCATCCCCCACCCATTCATCTTGCCCCTTCGATCCTCCTCGTTCGTCCATCTCCCTCCTCGTCCTTTTCATCCTCATTTTCCTCTTCCTCCTCTCCTCCCCTTTTTCTTATTAGTATTCTTATTCCTCTTGATCTGATTTGTTTATAAAGAAGAATATCTGATTATTCTCATTATGTTTGTTTTTCTTCTTCTCCTTCTTCTCCTTTTTGTGTTAGTTAAAATGTTTTTATCATTAGTATTATTCTTCTTATCTTTACTAGTCTTATTATTATTATTAGTATTATTCCTACTACTACTACTACTACTATTATTAGTATTCGTATTAGTATTAGTATTCTTCTTCTTATTATTATTTGTATTATTACTCTCCTTCTCCTCCTCCTCTCCTCCTCCTTCTTCTTCCCCCTGGGTATTACGAGGTTGCCTGACTGTTTTGGAGGTAGGGGAGCACGGCGCTGCACTGGAGCGCACGTTGCCGTCGCCCAGGCCGCCGAGGATGAAGCCCCGCCGCAACATGCACGGCGGGCGCGGGCGTGGCCAGAGTCCCTCTCCCAGGCCAGCAACGGGGGGACCGAGAGCGGGGGGAGGAGCAGAAGGCGGAGGGCTTGGGGCAGGGGGGGGAGGGCTGGGGAGAGGGCGGGAGGGAGGGCGGGAGGGAGGCACGTGGTGGGGAGGTGGGGAAGGAGGGAGGGAGCAGGCCTGCGGGTGAACGGATGTTCAAGCGGGCGGTCGGCGACGGCGGTGGCGGCGGCGAGCTGGGGGCGGTGGTACGTCCGCCCTGGCGCGCCGTGCCTAATCCTTGCCCCGTTTCCCCCCCCCCCGCCCATTCCTTGCTATCGCCTTCTCCCTCTGCTCAGGCTGCCCCTCCCCCTCTGCCCCAGTCCTCGAAGGGGGCCAGCGCGCCTCGCAGCCTCGCAGCGCGCCCGTCGCTCGCCCAGAAGTGGGCCGCCTCCGGGCGACGCCGGTCGTTCGTTCGTGCCCCCCCCTCCTTCCTGCCTTCGCCCTCCCCCAGCCCATCCTCTCACCCCTCACCCTCCCATCCTCTCACCCCTCACCCTCCGTCCCCCCTTGTCCCTTCCCTCCCCTTCCCATCCTCTCACCCCTCACCCTCTGCTGCCCGGCTCGAGTGCTGCTCTGCCCCCCCCCCTCTTCCCCCCTTCCACCCCCCCTTCCCCCCCTCGCCACGACGGCGTGTCGCCGCCGACGCGTGCCGCGCGCGCACCGCGAGCACCGCGGGCACCGCGCGCCCTTCCGGCCCTGGTGCCCCGCGCCCTTCGCAGCCACCGCGGCCACTGGCCTGCCGGCCCAGCACGGCCACTCCTGGTGTTCTCGGGCGGGGTGTGCCCGCCTTCGCCCGGCCTGCTGGCGCCACACCGCCCGTCGTCGTCGTCGTCGTCGTCGTCGTCGTCGTCGTCGTCGTCGTCGTCGTCGTCGCCGCCGCCGTCGTCGTCGTCGTCGTCGTCGTCGTCGTCGTCGCCGTCGTCGTCGTCGTCGTCGTCGTCGTCGTCGTCGTCGTCGTCGTCGTCGTCGTCGTCTTCCTCCCGGCCCCCGTCCGCCTCGTCCCCCCTCCCCTTCCAATCCTCGTCGTCCTCGTCATGCTGGGTCTCATGCCACTTGTCATGCTCGTGTCATTATGTTTCCCACATGCGCGGATCATGGCTGACAGTGCTCGATCTCCTCATGCTCATCGCCTTCCTCCTCCTCTTCCTCCTCCTCCCGCCTCCCTTCTTTTCCTCCCCCCTCTCCTTCCGCATGTCCGTTTCTTGCCTGGCGCTGTTCGGCTGTGCGCCTCTCCTCTCCCCCCTGACGTCGCCACACTTCTCTGCGCGCTGCCTGGTCCCGTCTTGCCCTGTCTCCCTGTGTGCAATTGACGACGGGATTACGGCCCGATCTGAGACCCGACTCGTTGGGAAGAAAGGGATTCCTCGCAATTGGAAGGGTGTGGCGCGAGTGCATCTAGCTTGCCCCTCTCCCCTCTCGCCCCCCTCCGCTCTCCCGCTCCCCTCGTCGCTCAGGTGCCATTTGCTTCCCTTTCTCTACCCTCTCTTCTCCCTTTCTTTTCTTCTCAACTTGCTTTTCCTCCTTGTCCTTGTTTTTGTTTCATCTCGTCGCTATCTCTGTCTCTGGATTGGTCTCTGTCGCTATCTCTGTGTCCGTCTCTGTCTTTGTCTGTTTTGTGGGTGTGTGTGTTTCTGTCTGCCTGCCTGCCTGTCTGTCTGTCTGTCTGTCTCTCTCTCTCTCTCTCTCTTGTTTTATGTTTGTTCGCCCCCTCTCTCATTTTTTGTGTTTGATCTCTCTCTCTCTCTCGCTCCCTCTCTCTAGCTCTCCATGATCCTTTCTCCATCCCCATCATCTCCGTGATTCCCTCCTCCCTCCAGTCCCCGCTGCTCCACTCCCCCCTGCTCCCCCCTGCTTCCCTCCTTTCCCTCGCCTCCCTCTCCAGCTCGCCCATCCTGTCCCCTTCGCCTCTCCCCCGCTCCGCCTCCTCTTCGCCTTCCCCCCCCTCCCGCGTTTCTTGCATCTTCGGGGCTTCCCTCTCACTCCCCCCTCCCTTCCCCCCTTTCCGCATTGTCCCCCTGCCCCTCCCTTCCCTCCTTCCCCCTTTGCTCCCGTTGTTACCTTCCCCCTTGCTCCCGTCCCCTCCCCCCTCTTTTCCCGCGCCCCCTCGCTCGCGCTCCCCCCTCCTCCACCCCTCAGCCCGCCCACTGCTCCCCCCTCACCCCTCCCCTGCCCCCTCGGGGCAGCCCCGTGCGCTCCAGGCCCCGCTTCCCCATGCGGAAGCGAAAGCGGACCGCGTGCGCGCCGCGGCCTCCTCTCCCGACGGGGGGGGGAACGGCCTGCAGGGGGAAGCGGAGTGGGGCGGGGACGGCGGGGAGGAGGCGAGAGAAGAGGCGAGGGAGGAGGCGAGGGAGGGAGGGAGGCCCGCATGGCAGTTCGGGCAGTGGCAGAGAGGAGGAGAGGGAGGAGGCGAGGGAGGAGGCGAGGGAGGAGAGGAATGCGGGCAACGAGCAGTGGCGTGGGGAGCAGGCGATGGGCAGTGGCATTGTGGAATGCGGGTAGAGCGGCAATGATGAGGCCTTAGCGGGGAGGAGGCGAGAGACGAGGCGAGGGAGGAGGGAGGAGGGAGAAGGGAGGGAGGAGGGTCAGGTTACCACAGCGCAAGAAGGCGTCACCCCGACGTACGCCCCGAGGGCGAGAGCTAGTGTAGAGGCACCTGTCCTTATCCTTCGCCCGCCAGATCGATACCTTCCCCGGCCACTCCGACGCTGTGGCCGGGGAGGGAGGGCGGGAGTGAGGGAGGCCCGAAGAATGTCCGTGTTCGGCGCGCCGGCAGCCTGAGGAGGCCTGGCGCGGGCCTCGAAATAGGCCCCAGCTTGAAGCGGGCGATGGAGGGATGCGTTTTTTCTTGTTCAATTTGCGATGGATGGCTGCAGGATGCATTCGTGCTGGCGCACGTAAGTAGGTGTGGTGGATTCGTTGGACGTTCGTTGAGGGCCGCCCTTGAGGACCAGTGGGGCGCCATCCCCGCGACCAGCGAGAGAGGAAGGGAGGTAGGAAGGGAGAGAGAGAGGGAAGTGAGGGGACGGGGAGAGCAGTTGCGGCAGGGGAGATGGGGATGGGATGGGAATGGGGATGGATGGCGGGGTAGTTGTGGTGGTGGTGATTGTGTACTTTCCCCCTTGCTGTCGCTCCCTCGCTCCACTGCGGCCAGTTTGTTCAGCTAGTGCTTCGGTCGGTTTCTCTTTTGTTCGATTGGGCTGTGATCCGCAGACGGGGAAACCGGTTTCGCAAAGCTACTCTGGTTCCAGCACTTTAATTATAATACCAATTCGAGCAGTGGTTACTCTGTTTTCCTCTCTGTCGGTCTGCCTGTCTCTCTCTTTCTCTCTCTCTCTCTTGCAAGTTGCGACAGCCAGCCGTTCGGGAGCACCGACAACCAGGTATGCGTGCATGGGTGCCTCGTTCAGGAACTCCGACGGTTGCCACATGCCGCCCACCAAGCCGCGGGGAGATTGGTTGGACAAAAGACTTAGGGCCCGCGCGCAAGATCGAGCCCCGGCCTAGCCCAGTAACTGGGTCCACGACTTCGGGAAAATTGCGACGGGCGCGGCGGGCGAGCGTTTTACCGACTCTGCGGAGGAGCGCTGGGCTAGCCCATGTGTGTTATCGGGTAGCGCGTCGGTGAGCCACTGGGGTGAGCAGCTGCAGCGTGACCCCGAGCGGGTAGGGCTCGCAACTGCCCGAGCGCAGTCAGGTCCTACCAGGAGGGCCCTGCGGGTGTTTCCCCAAGTGGGCCTGGCCCGGGGTGTCTCCAGCCCCCCCAGGGAGGTGCAGGTGGCTCCCACAGCACCCCCCACGAGGCCCCCCCCCACAGCACCCTTGGGCCAGGACCACTTCCAGCAACACACGAGCCCCGGGCCTGTGCGACGTCGGGGGGTGGGTGGGGCGGACGCGTTGAGGCGTGCGCGGCATCGTGGGCGGCGCCTCGGTCCGCCGCCCTGCGCGGCGCGGGGCGGCGGCGACTGAGAGGCCACTTGGCCCTGGGGTGGCTGCGACGGCTCATCAAAGCCTCCATGCACGGCGTCGAGCGCGACTGGTGGCGCGCGCTCGCTGTCGCCTCGGACGCCGGCGCGGGGCGCGCGGGCGCAGGCGGGATGCACCTTCTTAATCATCCCCTCGGCGCCCGCAGTCGCAGTCGTCATTAGCTTCTCGGCCCCATCTTCGCGGGCGTGACACTTCGCGGCGCGTGCCAGGACGTGACGTGGCGCGGCCTCTGGACGAGGATCGAGCAGGGCTGGGGCCTGAGGTGGAATCCGCCACGCCCGGCAGTGCAGCGGGCCCTGGTCGCCGACGTGATCCTCGGGTTCTATGCCTGGGCGCCCGGGCGGAGCCGCGCGGCGATTGGAGGAGCGGGTGGCGCCGATCCCTCTGCGCAGTGTCTGCGCCGCAGTTCACAGCAGCAGGCTTTCGAGCGTAGCAGGGCCAAGGCGGTCTTGGGTTTGAAGCAGTCTATTATGCGGGAGTGCCGAGCCGACAGATGCGCTTGGTGCTGTCGGTTGCGTTTGAAGGTCTGGGAGCTAGCCAGTTGAGACTCGATCGAGGCGTAGGCTAGTGGATACATTGGGCACACGGTGGAGTTCAAGGTCAGTGCGTCGCTGATCCCGCTTGGGAGTCTAAGCCGTGAGACTCGGCGGCGCAAGCGGTGGTATCTCGCGAGAGTCATGGAGGCGACCACGCACGATAATATTATATTACTTTATAGTTTAGCAACCCGATTGCGCGGTGGGGCTGGACAGTATCTTTTTCGCACGAATCCGCCTCGTGCTCTCCAGATGGAGGGAGAACGAGATAGAAAGTCAGTGGTCAGACGTGGGATTGGCGATTGGTTCGCGCCTATTTTTGTGGGCTGCCTGTGCTGGGTTACCGGACCTGTCAGGTGGATTAAATTGTAATGGCAATGCACGGATGACGACAACCAAGGGCAAATTCGACCTCGATGACTTACGATGCGTTGTGTCTTGGCCATGTATCTGATCATCGAGGAGCACGTGCGCGGGGCACGACGTGTCTGAGAGCCGCTCCCTAAAGTTTCCTTTCTTGGATGTCCGAGCGAGCTGCTGGGAGGGTTATGGAGGCCACATTGGCTGGCCGGGGCGGACCTCGACTCGGGCCGGCTGCCGCCCCACGGCTGGAGCGTCTTGGTGGCAGATTGTGCTCCGCCGCGCCTCCTCTGGGAGAGGGGGCTTCTCTCACAGGGGCGGGGAGTGGGGGCAGAGGGTAGAGGAAGGGTTGGAGAGTGCGGAAGTGAGAGGGAGAGAGAGAAACATATATATATATATATATATATATATATATACATGCACGTATATATATATATATATGTATATATGTATATATACATATGTGTACACAAATCTGTGTATATATGTGTATGTATGTATATATATATATGTATATATCGGTATGCAATGTATATAACTGTGTATCTATCTATATATATATGTATATATATTTATATATATATATATAGAGAGAGAGAGAGAGAGAGAGAGAGAGAGAGAGAGAGAGAGAAAGAGAGAGAGAGAAAACGAGAGAGAGAGAGAGAGAGAACGAGAGAGAGAGAGAGAAAGAAATAAATATAAAGAGAGAGAGAGAGGGAGGGAGGCAATGTAACGGCCGGGAGGGGGGGACCAGGTGGGAGCGCGCCGCGCTGTGGCCAATCGGCGCGTGCGCGTCGTCAGCTGTGGCGACGCAGGCCGCGCGCCGCGCGTCGCGCCAGGAGCTGTGGGCGGAGTCCTGGCGCCGGCCCCGCCGCCAGGGCGCGCCGGCCGCGCGCGTGCGCGCCCCGAGCGCCCCGAGCGCAGAGACCGAGAAGCTATCGGATGTGCTCTCCCTCGAAGCACAGCAGAGTCCGTGAGGAAGTGGTACCCACACCGCTGACCTTCGCCCGTTTTCCTTGTTTTCGCTTTCCTGGGAGGCCCTCGTCGCCACCGACGGACTCGCCAATTCTGGTCAGAACGCGCCCCCGGAGAGGTCGGGGGAGTAGCCGTATCGGTGCCTATTGGTTTCCCCAATGATGGGGGTACGTTCGAGTCTCGGAGAGAAGGGCTTCCTCTCACGCGAGTGCATCTCGAGTTGCACGCATGTGGGCTCGTGCGGCCTGCGAGTGCTCAGCCGCGTGGGACTGCTCCCGTCGCCGCCGACGAGCAGGTGCGGGCCTGTCCCGTCGCCCGTGGTCCCATGGTTCCCTCCTGGCAGCTGCCGTCGTGCCTCGGGCCAGTGCGCGTGGGCGCTGTGCGGCCGGGGCCCGCGGCGTCGGTCAGAGCGAGGGGGCCGAGCGGTGTTTAGCCGCCTGCGGCAGGTCCCGCCACCGTGCGGGCCCAGCATTCTGGGTGGCGACTGTTCGAGGGTGGCACGGGAGGCCGTCACGTGTGTCACTTCGTGTCTGATGATTTTGGGAGTCGATGGTGATGATGGTTATGATGATGAGAGTGATAAAGATGGTGATGACGATGATGACGATGCTGATGGTGATACTGATGATGATGCTGATGATGCTGATGATGGTGATGATGATCATGATGATCATGATGATGATGGTGATGACGGTGACGGTGACGGTGATGATGGTGATGATGATGATGATGATGATGATGGTGATGATGATGATGATGATGGTGATGCTGTTGATAATGGTATGTGTGATGATGATTTTTGTTGTTGACGATGATAATGACGATGGCGTTCATGGTGATGATAATGGCAATGCTGATACTGATGATATTGGTGATGCTTATGCTGCTGCTGATGGTGATGGTGATGATGAGTATGATGTTTAGGATGTTGTGCTTGTTGTTTTTGTCGTCGTCGATGTTGTTGTTGCCGTCGTCGTCGGCGTAGTAGTAGTAGTAGTAGTAGTAGTAGTAGTTGTTGTTGTTGTTGTTGTTGTTGTTGTAGCTGTTGTTGTGGTTGTTGTCGATGAACTAACTAATTCAAACATGAGCATTGTTGATCCCCCTTCGGCGCACATGGTATTTTTCACTTGAAGTGCCGCTCCTGGGGTTAGCACCCTTTTGTATGAAAGACGGTCGTGAGGCTCAAATTGGGCACGTAGCCTCCGAACTACAGCAACAACGGCTCCCGCCTGATACTTCCTCACGACTTTTATGGCCCCCCCCCGCTCCCGCGCGAACCCTTCTCGCAGTTTACTCAAGACTCGCGCTCTCGCCCGACTCTCCCTCGCAATTTGCCGAGGCGCCGCGCTCCCCCCATTTAGTTTACGCTTTGGAATCGCGCTCTCGCCCGAGACTCCCTGGCGAAGTATGCAGGACTTCGCGCGTTCGCGACCCTCCCGCTCGACCTGCCCGTCGGGGTCCGCCCGCCTGACCCGCCTGGTAAGGCCCGCAGTCGCCCCTCGCCGCTTTTCGCCCGTTTCGATGCCCCTCGCTGCCCCTCGCGATCCCGCAGTCGGATTTGAAGGCCCCGCCGCTGCCCTCGTGGCCTCCTCGATGCCTTTCGTGGCCCCGCTCTCTGAGCCCCTCGATGCCGTTCGTGGCCCCGCGGCCGCCTTTCGTAGCCCCCTTCGCTGACCCTCGTGGCCCCGATGTAGCTCTTCGTGGCCCCCTTGCTGCCCTTCCTGGCCCCTTCGCAGCCCTCGGCGGACCCCTTCCGCTTAAGGCTGCGAAAATTACACGTGGCAGGGAAGAAAGACATCCCCCCTAAAGGGGGGACGATCGAAGACGAAGAGGTCGGGTATCCAGAGTTTGGGAAACACAGGTTGATTGACTCGCATGCGTATAAGAGCGAACAGTCTTAGACTTGTAGTTGTTGTTGTTGTTGCTCTTGTTGTCGGTGTCGTTACCGCTGTCGCTGTTGTCGTCATTGCTGTTGTTGCTGCTGTTCCTGCTGTTCATGTTGTTGTTGTGGTCGTTGTTGTTGTGGTTGCTGTTGTTGTTGTTGATGGTGATTATGTGGCTGATGATGATGATCATGATGATGATGCTGGCGATGATGATGATGATGATGATGATGATGATGATGATGATGATGATGATGATGATGATGATGATGATGATGATGATGGTGGTGGTGGTGGTGGTGGTGGTGGTGGTGGAGGATGGTGGTGGTGATGGTGGTGGTGATGATGATGATGATGATGATGGAACTCGTTTGGGCCGTCTTGGGGCTGGCTTGGCCTCGTGTGAGTCAGTCTTGGTGGCCCCTCGGGGCCGTCTTGGTGCCCTTTTACGCCGGCTTAGAGTAGTCTTGGGCCGTCTCGGGACCCTCTCGGCCGTATCGTGGGTGCCTGGTGGCCGTCGTAGTGGCGCTGTCTTGGGCCGTCTAAGGCCGTTTTGGGTCCCACGGGAGGCCCTCTTGGCCATTTTGGGGCCGTCTTGGATGCCTCCTGGGCCATCGTGGAGTCCTCTTGGGCTCTTGGGCCGTCTTGAGCTGCCAGCAGCCCGAAAAGGCGAGAATGCGTCGGACCCTGTTGGAGGTCCTCTTGTGGCCCTTCTGGGCCCTCTTGCAGGCATCTTGGGCCATCTTGACGCAGTATTCGGCCGCCTTGGGCCCATCTTGGGCCGTCTTCGAGGCATCTTGGGCCATCTTGGTGTCCTTGGTTGCCTGCGCGGGCCGTCGTGGAATCTCGGGACGCATCTTTCGTGGCCTGGGAAGCCCTGGAGCGCCTGGGAGCAGCGCTTGGGAATGCGAGAGATGCACGATACTTGAGCGGATGTGCGTGGAATAAGTTGGATAGGAGGTAGCAGCCATGCGGGAAGTTCGCAATCCTCGAGCGGGCGCGCATGGAATGAGGGTTCCGCCATGCCGTGCGGGAAGTGCCCCATTCTCGAGGGGGCACGCGTGGCAGGGGGGTTCAGGTATTAGCTGCCACGCGGGAAGTGCATCATCCTCGAGCCGGCACGCGTGGAAGGGGGGTTCAGGCAGTAAATGCCACGCTGGAAGTGCACCATCCTCGAGCGGGCACGCGTGGAACGGGGGTTTGGGCAGTATTTGCCATGCTGGAAATGCACCATCCTCGATCGGGCACGAGAAAAGTGGCCCCGGTCAGTTGGGGGGATGCACGCAAGAGTCTGCTAATAGAGAGGGGGTGGTCCTTTATTTGTATAGTACAAGAACCCGGCCAGACAGCCCTTTGCAGTCTTCCGCGCCTCAACGTGCTAGGGGGCAGGGTGTCTGATCACACCTGTCCTTGGGTGCAGATTCATCCTTCTTCTTCTTCTTCTTCGCCCTCTTGTCGGCCCCGCCCGGCGACCCACCCGGGACCGCCCCTCGACCTGCCCTGCGGCGCACCCGCGAACGACCCGCGACACCACCCGCGACCTGCCCCGCGACCTGCGACCCTCCGCGCGAGGCACCCGCAGACCCGCCGAAGATCCATCCGCGACTCGGCGACTGCGGCGGGCTCGTTGCTGTGCAGCGTGTTTTTGACTGGCGCCTGCGGCGGGCTGGTTCACTTCGTTCAAGCCTCGCAAGCTTCGACGACCCAACCCCGTCGCCTCATTTTGACCTGCAGCTGCGGGGGCTATGCCATTTTTCCTTGTGAAGGTCAGAGTTTGCCATCGCTGTCAAGAGTGAACGTGGGATGGCATTTTGGAAGGGTGGTGGCTTATCGACTCAGAACTGCCCATTCACTGCCCATTAGGTGAGGCCACTTGAAGGGTCATACTACGGCGACCAAGCTGGCCCACATTGTCCCTTGCCACACGATTATGTATGATTTGCTTCGCTGCCTTCCTGGTCTTTAGAATCGCAGTGGTTCTAGGAGTATGGGAGTATGATATGTGATGGCGGCAAAAGGGAATGGGACGCGGATGCGTGCGTGCGTGCGTGCGTGCGTGCGTGCGTGCGTGCGTGCGTGCGTGCGTGCGTGCGTGCGCGCGCGTGTGTGTGTGTGTGTGTGTGTGTGTGTGTGTGTGTGTGTGTGGAAATTCCAGATTCGGAGATGTGTCGGAAAGGGTGGGGTGGGGAGGGAGGGGTGATGTGGGATGGGTGAAGTGTGTGTGTGTGTGTGTGTGTGTGTGTGTGTGTGTGCGGATTTCGGATTCGGAGGTGTGTCGGAAAGGGTGGGGAGGGATGGGTGATGTAGGATGGTTGAAGTCCACTGGGTGCAGGCATGGAAGTTGGAATTCGGAATGGCCTGGGGAACGCGAGCAGCGACTGCCTAACTTGTTGGGGATGGGATAAGGGTCAGGGATAGCGAAGGGCGCATGATATATGAGGTGCCGATCATCTGAGGGTTAGGATGGGGGTGGATCGGATAGATGAGGAGAGATGATTGTGAGGAGGAGGAGGAGGAGGAGGAGGAGGGGGAGGAGGAGAGGAAGATATGGGGGTTTGCATGGGGAGTGGCTTACGGTGAATAGGATCCGTCTCCACTCGGCCAGGAGGAATAGGAGGAGGTGGAGGATGAAGGGAGAATGGGAATGAGGAGGGGAGGGGGAGGTGTCAAGAGGACGATGTCCCCGAGCCCCGCAAATCTGCGCAGAGCAAAAGATGAGGGAGGATGCGAGAGGGACGACGGGGTCTCCCGAGCAGGCTTACGTAGGCCAGAGCCCAAGAAGTCAGGCCAGGCGTTACAAACGCGGGTCTGCCCGCATCGCCATGCAGATGGCGATGCAGAGGCGCAGCATCGATGATTGAGCAATTTGATTCTCCGTGGGGCGGGGGGTGGCGCGAGACCGCGGGCTGGCACGAGACCGCGGCCCCAGGATCGACGAGGAGAAGGAGGAGGCGGAGGAGGAGGAGGATGAGGAATAGGAGGAGGATAGTGGGAAGAGGAAGAGGAGGAGGAGGAGGAGGAGGAGGAGGAGGAGGAGGAGGAGGAGGAGGAGGAGGACGAGGAGGACGAGGAGGAGGAGGAGGAGGATAGGAGGATGATAGTAGGAGGATAATCGGAGGAGGAGGAAGAGGAGGAGGAAGAGGAGCAGGAGGAACAATAACACTAGTAAGACAACGAATAAGAAACATAAGACGAACACGAATCATACAAATTATAATGTAATAGTGAATACTAAAAATAAGACTATTATAATACTTTGAAGAAGAAGAGGAGGAGGAGGAGGAGGAGGAGGAGGAGGAGGAGGAGGAGGAGGAGGAGGAGGAGGATACCTCTGCGTTGCCTCAGCATCCTTTTCCCGCCGCCGCCGGACATTGATGGCTTACCGAAGCAGTCTCGGCTTCGGTCGGTGGAGAAGGACTGCCCCGCCCGCCGCGCGCACGCGCCCGGCTGGCCGGCCGTCTCTTCTTCGGGACTTTAATCATAGTTTAACGTCACATTATCATACGAAACAGTGGCGGGAAGAAATACATCCCCGATAAGTCGATTGGAGCGTGAAGTTGCGATGCAGTTTCTGCAGGAATATACTCACCATGAAGAGCACAAACATGCTTTGCCGCTTGATCGGGTTTGGAAAGTTTCCCTCCCGAAGGAGAACTGGCAAAACACTTGTTATCAACCGAAAGTTTTATCATCGACGAAAGCGATGTCACCAGACGGGGGAACTATTTCCTTCCCTTCGGTGGATGATGTACGAAAGAACGAAGACCAACGCCGCGGCATAAGTGTGAACGTTCCTGGGGCCGCTTCCTCCGTCTATGTCGGGGAACAAAATCAACGCCTTCATCCAAATATCAGCTGGAATCTTTCCTATGCCGATGAGCATCGCCCGGACACCCACAGGGCCAATGGCGACGAGGGGCCCGAGTGGTGCGAGCGCGGCGAGCAGACGCCGCTACCGATCGCTGGTCAACCCGACGTCGCCATCGACCTTTCGGACGGCGAGCAGGACTTGGAATCTATTTCGTCGGGGGAGAGTTTCTTTCGCAAGTCGACGCCTGGACCGGTGGCCCCCGCCTGCCGCAGGGGGTGGAAGTTGAGGTCTATGGCAGCAGTTTTCTTGTTCCTCTGGCCGACGACCCACTTCCCACGCTCGCGCCCTTCGCCGATGGCAAGGAGGTTGCGTTCCCCTCCGACGATTCACTTGACTCGAGGAGGTCGCGGGGAGTCAGCCCTTGGACAGCCCAGCCAGGGCCGCCTATAATCACAGGCGCGAGACGGTCAGTCTCTCAATGACGTCGCCGCTCGTCGAGCGGGAGAGATCTGGCGGCAATCTCGAGGACGGGCCCGTTCACTCTCCGGGGGGGGGGGCGGGTAGCTATGCGTCCGGGCCTCCTCCGCCGACTATTCAGCCCGACTCGACCATCGTTCATAATGCCGGAGAATCCTCGCCCACGGACCCGCTCTCCCCGCAAGAGGAGTTCGGAATGGGGTAGCCGAGGGCGCCGAGGCCGCGTTCGGAGACGTCCGACTTGTCGAAGCTGTCAGGCCGGTCGAGTGCTTTCAGCATGAGCATCGACGCGAAGTGTGCTCATTTTGGGCCGCGATGCGCGGCGCTTCCTGTAACTCGGTGTCCTGGGGCATTGGGTCAATGCAAGAAGCCGGTATGTCGTGGATGCTCGGGGATCTGCAGCCTGAATTTCCTGCGCCCGACGCGCCGTGCCCCGGCGTCGCATAATTGCGCGGGGTTGCGCTCGAACGAGTGGCGTGAAGTCGCGGTTCACCGGGCAGCGGAGAAGAGGGCGGCCGCTGAGGAGCGAGCGCGGGGCGCGGTGCTTCGCGCGCAACCCCCAGCAGAGGCTAGTGCTTAAGAGGCAAGTGAGAGCTATGTTCGCTGCGCTGCCGAAGTCCGAAGTTCCCCGGAAAAGGCGCAGCTGATCGAGGTGCGCGCTGAGCAAATTATCGCCAACGCTCGAAAGGCGGGGCAGAAGGCCGCGCGGGCGATGAAGAGTCGGGAAACCGAACGGGATAAGCTGTATCGCGCGGTTAACGAGCACCAGTTGCAGTGGAACCCGATTGCAATGTCCTCGGCGGCGTCGGCGGGGGCCGGGCGAATTGCGGCTCCGACCGCTGTCGCTGTCGTTGCGCGAGCTCCCCCGCCGCTGGCGCCGCCCGCGGCGGGGGGGCCGGCCGCGCCGAGGCGCGGTGCGCGTCGCCTTTGCGCGGGCGCGCCGTGGTGCTTCATGTGCTCAAAGTCGGCATTCCACGACTGCAGGGGGGCATTTGTGATGATCATTTTTCCCCGGAGGACGAGATGCGCGAACTGTCAGCATTTTGAATCTACGGCGAATTAGCGTAAGTGTAGGAACCCTGCCGGCGAGACCATTGCCAGCTGCCGCAGGGGGGCCCCGCGTGCGCGGCGACGTCCTCGGCCCGCTCGACGCGGCCGCGCCCGTGCAGGCATTCCCAGGGCCGCGCGTGCCACGGCCGTTGCGTGCAGTTCGAGGCGGCGCTGTCCCTCGCGCGGCAGCGCCGCCGGCCCAGCCGAGGGCCCCCGTGCCCGCCTCCATCGCCCCCTCGGAACCTCGCCGGCGGAAAAGTTTAGATCGGGGGCGTTTCTCTTCAGGCAACTGATCCAATCTAAAGTTTGTTCTGGGCTTACATGAGCGCCGTTGTCTGCTTATATTGACTTTTCGGGGCCTTCCCGCGCGAGTTTTTCTGCTTCGGGGAAGTTTAGATTTATTTGATATAGGGTTAGTATGAACTTTTTTTCGCCTGGTACCTAAGCCTTGCATGTCAAATGGATCTAAGCCTTTCGATGTGCGCCCGTGCGGGGCGGGCCCCGGGCGCCGCCTGGGGCTCTTGCCGGCGCCGCCGTGGGCCGACCATCGGTCTTTGCCCTGGCACGAGCGCGCGAATGTCCGCAATGATTTGGCTCACTGACCGCGTGCCCGCACAATGAAACGCCGGGTTAAAGCGCCAATGGGCGCGCCGCAGCGCGCGATTCGCATCGAATCTCTCGGCGTTGTCGCTGGCAGACCGTCGAGCAGTTTCCGCTTGCAGTTCGCGCGTCGTTTGACGGTCCCATTGGTCTAAGGTTCCTCGCGCGGGGCGCGGGGGTCGCCTTTCGCGCGTTCAATGTGCGCCCGCAGCTCCGACCGAGAGACGGCGTGGAGGGGCGGCGCAGCAGAGACGATGCGCCAGAGAAGGGCGAGGAACGCGAGGCGAGAAGGAAGCTCAAGGAACGAATCGACGCTGCCTCCGCACTGGCAGCAGGCCCCTGCGACTGCCCGCCGTTGCCCGCGCCTGCCCGCGGATGCGCCCCGGGGAGCGAGGGGCGCTGGGCGGGGAACGCAAAAGTCAGAGAGGCTTCTCGAGTTCGAACAGGCCACAAGGGCCGATCATGAGAGACTCGAGGAAATGCTCGAACGAGCGATGCAGCGGGAAGAGGGCCGCATCAGGGTGCAGGCTGCGCGCGAGGCGAAGACCAAGGAAATTCGCGAACAGCGAGCCGAAGCTGCAGTGGCGGTGCACAGGCTGGCTCGGGAGAGGGAGAGGAAGGCGGTCTCAGTTGTAGAGGGGTATCAAGGCCCGCGCTGGGCGTGCGCGAGCTGGCCTCGAGATTTCTTTCCCGGGGTATACGCCGCCGGATCAGGGGGGTTGTTCAGTATCTCCAAGCAAAAAGACAGGGGGGATGAGGCGACTCCCGCGAAGAAGATGCCAGCACCGACGCACCCGGGCACAGGTCCTCCAGATGATGATGGCGGAGGTGGTGATGATGGCGACGAGAATGGGGGGATTTTTGCCAAGGGGGCGAGGAAGGCCAAACTCCCGATGAAGGGGGTGGCGACGCTCCTGATCGCCGGCGTCGGCGCGGCGGAGGGCCGCCCCGCCCGGATGCGGCGGAGGCGGCGGAGTCCCCGTTCCCTCCGTGGATGCGAGTCCCGCCGCGGCGCAGCACTGGGGCGGCGCTGGTCAGACCGAGAAGATAGCCTTGGAAGTGATTCCTGACGCGGCCAACTGCGAGCGGCAGCGGCGCAATGTGGTCAGGGCTGCGGCGTCAGCATCGCCAAACTGCGCGGAGGCAGCCGGGCGGGTGGCGGACGCGTTTGATCTCGAGAGCATCGAGGCAGAAGAGTTGAAGGATTCCGGCTACTTCGTCAGGCTTGACATTGCGATGGCAGCGGACCTCATGGCTAAGGTCACAAAGATAATCAGGGATAGACGATCCCCATCTCAGCTCCGCCACCCAGCGAGCGTGATATAATGGTTAGACATCGCCGCACAAGCCGCCAGGGACAGGATGGAGGGTCGTGAGATCCTGCGAATCATTGCCGTCCACGTGACCACCCGTCAGGATCGCGGTCAGGCGTGCGCGTGCGCGGACCTCCTGGAGGTTCGGATCCGTGGCGCGCGCGAGGGGGCAGACGGCGACCTATTCCAATTCTGTGACGAGTGGGTGAGAACGAATTGAATGACTCCTTCCGCCCCGTCATACAGGAGGAACATGTATATCGTTCCCTTGCGTGCAATTCGCGCTGGTGATCTATGATCATTGCAGCGACGAGTGCGGCGCAGGTGCGCAGACTCACGAGTGGTTGCTATCGAGGGCCAGCGATTTCACGCGCAGAGAGCGCGGTCAGACCAACCGCGAGAAACTGCAGAGGACGCTTAATGCCCGCGGCCTTCCCGTGGGAGGCGCGGGCGGCGGCGGATGGGGCGGGGGGGGCCGGCAAATGCGGGCGGAGTCTCTGCGTGACAGACGGCCGCCTCATGAAATCGGCCCCCTGCAACGAGTGCCCCGAGTGCGCGTGCCCATGCTCCCGAGCTCAGCGTCAATGCTTGCGCCCGAGGGGAAGCGGTGGCCCGGCTGCCCCCGGGCCGGCCGCGCCCGCTCTGGCCGGCCAGAATGGCGGCGAGGACAGTGGGAAGCAGAGGGAGGACAAAAAGGAGGCGGAAAAGGAGGAAGACGAAGGGCGCGGCACGAGCGAGGAACGCCCCGCCGATCGACCCCAGGGCGGGGGCCGGGGCCGGGATCGATCGCGGAGCCGCGCTTCCAGCGTCATTTCCAAGAAGGAAGAGCTATGCCATGCGTGCAGCCGCGGTTCCTGCCCGTTGACGGCTGAAGTGTCCTCGCGAGCACGGGCAGGCCACCGGGGGGGAGGGGGGCTCTCCCGTGATAAGTGCGAGGCGCGCGTGGGCAAGGTCGGCAAAACTATTCCCTGGAGGCGCATTCAGGATCAAATGCCCGCGGCGGCGCAGAACGTCAAGAAGATCGCTGCGCCCGGGCAATGCAGCGACAAGGACAAGTCGAAGGGGGCGGCAAGGGCAAGGAGAAGCGACAATGCTGGAGGCACCTGGCCGGACAGACCTGCCCATTCGGGAAAGATTGTCGGGGCAGGTCCAATGCCCCTGGATATCCGTGACCTGGCCGGACGGCGCCCAGCGACAGTGTCGCCAGCGCCGGTCTAGGGGGGTCCGAGGCAGAGCATTGCTGTCTTGCCCCAAGGAGGGGAGTGGCGCTATGCGCTGCCCCCGCAGTTTTCTGCGCTGGATCAGGGATCCAAGCGCCGCCGCTCGGCGGGGTTGCCAGCCTTCGACGAGACTCTTCGCGGCGACGGGCAAGATCGCGATAACTGCGCATCTGAACGTGGCGATGACAGTCTGGCTGCCCCGGCACGCAAGCAGGGCCTGCTGGCTGGAGAGGTCGCATCGCCCCCGGGAACGGCCCTCGAGTCGTTGAAGCGCGGGGGGCCGAGCCGGAGCGCCTTATCAAAGCGGGCAGGTGTTCAGCAGCGTCTTTCCGTCAGTGGGCGGGAAGGCGCGCGTTGGCCCGAGCGCGCCGCGCCCGGCCACTTGGACTCTTCGATCGATGCGTAGAGAGACGGGGTTGATGCCGAGCACGCGGGGGGGCCCTGTCGAGTTTGATCCTCAGTGGGCTAGGGGGCGAGCGCGCGAGGTGATGCGTTCGACGAAGCCGTTGCCCTCGAGCAGGAGGTCTGGCGCGCGCGGGTTGGCTGGGGGCAACAGTCCGATGGCGAGATCAGTGATGCCGGCAGCGGGCGCGATGGCGATCGCGTCGCCGCTGCGTCTGCTAAGAAGCAACGGAAGGCTAAGGGAGCTGAGAAGACCGGGCCCGTGCGGCTTGGATCCGCGCGGTTTGTCGCCGACGCAGCCTGCGGCTCAAGCTTGATATCCGTCGAGGACTTGCGAGGCGCGGGGGCGATGGGCAAGATCTCCCCGCTGGCCATCCCCATCGCCCTGAATGCGGCGGGGGGCCAGTCGCGAGCCCTCGTCGCGGGCTGGGTCGCCAGTGACAAGCTGAGTGGTGTGGACATTGAGACAATTGCCATGCCGGAGACTCCGAGCGTGATATTAGTGGGAGAGCTCTGCATGGACCGCGTTTGCAGGTTTTCCATGGGAGAACCGACAGATCACCGCGCCTACTGTTGCCCCAGAGAAGGAGGTTGGATCTCAGTCGAGGGCAAGATCCCCTATCCCACAGTGGAGGGCAGAAGGGCCCTGGGTCAGGTGGGCGAGGCAGCCCCCGCAGGCCCGCCTGGGCCTGAGCGGCGGGCGCGCGTGGAGATTGGCGCGAGGTCTAGTCTGAATGATCCGGGCGCGATGGGCGGCCCCCCGCTCGGGGCGATCGGGCGCCGCGCAACCCTTGATGTGCGCTCGCGAAAGGTGATCGCAGAGGGCTCTTGCGCGAATGGCAAGCTGGACATCCAGTCGGACGGCGCCGAAGGACTTCTGACCGCCGACGGGGCAATTGCTCCGATGACTGACGTGCTCACATATTTCTACTGCGGGCCCCGCGAAGCGGCGAGATGGACGAATGTGGTCACGGGTCTTGTTAGCAGATGCACCTCTCCGGCGCCGATGCCCGACCGCGGCTGTGCTGCCGTTGTGCGACGTCGAGACCTAAAGGTGGGCGAGCCTACGAATCGTCGCCCGACGGCGGTACCTGGCCCATGCGATGAAGAGATCGCCGAGGCGGCGCCCGAGGGGCCGGGGGCCGTGGAGGCAGTCGACGGCCACGGTGACGACCCAATGGAAGAAGCAACCACATCATTCTAGAGGACTCCTTTGTCAACGAGGGCGATGAGGTCACAATGCTCAACGTGTCCTTCAACAGCGCGAACGAGCTCTGGGCGCGCGGTGCCATCACTCAATCCAGCAACATGCGAAACAGCAAACAAGCCCTGATCGCAGACATTATCATCGGGTGCCGCTCCCATTGCCACGACATCCTGGACAAGCTCGACGCCCTCGCCGCGATGGCAGGGGAACCGCATGTCAGCTACAACACTGTCGTAGACATTCAGAACGAGATCGCTTCGGCCAACGATTTTACCAACCATGTCCTCGACAAGCTCAACGACTACGTCATCCAACTACGCCCTAGTCACTGGCGTAAGCCATCCTCGCCACTGTGCGAAGCCGCACGAGGTGCCAACGCGCCCGACGCCGAACACAGTACTACCACCCCCTGACCCAACGCATCCAATAAAGGTCATGCGCAACAACCACCCCTCAGACCTCGCATGCTCCACCTACTCCACTTCCGCCTCGACGTCTACCTACGACAGGCAGGGCGTGCTCCGCCCCGCCGGCCTCGTAGGTCCCATCCACTTCGATCGCCGCGTCAACATCCACCTCGGATGCACCGGCTGGCCATGCGCACCGACCGCTCTTCCGACCTCGTTTGCTCTATCTACTGCGCTTTCCGCGTGAACATCTACTTCGGAGGAATCGGCAGGACATGCTCACCAACCATCTCTCCTACCTCGCATGCTCCATCTACCCCTACGTCCGCGACGACTTCCACCTCTGAGGTAGACGGGCATAGGCATGGGCGCCAGACAGAGGGGTGGGCGGAGGCCGGGTGATGTTATGGGCAGGAGGAGGAGCTGACACCAGCATTCTCGAGCGCGGCCACAGCGATGCCCGCGCGCCTCTTTACATCGCCGTGTTCTGTCGTAGCTGCGCAACCATAGCACAACCCTCCTTTGTCGCAGTTGCGCCCGCCAGTCCCTTGCTCGTCAATTGGCGCCCGAGGCGTGGCATTCCCGAGTGCAACCGCAACGATGCCCTCTCACCTCTTTGCCTCAGCCGTGCTTTCGCAGCTGCATCATCGCTCTCACATGTCCTTTTTATTTCATCCTTGCACTGTCGCAGCCGCGCCCGCCAACCCCTCGCTCGCCAACTGCGGTGGCGCCCGAGGCATGCCGTCGCATTCATCGGTGTGTGTGTGCGCGCGTGTGCGTGTGCGTGTGCGTGTGCGTGTGCGTGTGCGTGTGCGTGTGCGTGTGCGTGTGCGTGTGCGTGTGCGTGTGCGTGTGCGTGTGCGTGTGCGTGTGCGTGTGCGTGTGCGTGTGGTGTGTGTGGTGTGTGTGTGTGTGTGTGTGTGCGTGGGTGGGTGGGTGGGTGGGTGGGGTGGGGTGGGTGGGTGGGGGGGGCGTGGGGATGGGATGGGCGAGGGCGGATGTCGCGGCGGACCGCATGGGAGGTTTGCCCCACTCCAGAAGAACAAGCTAACTGCAGCACCTCCTCTCCTACAAGAGCTGCCGCCGCGGCCCTTGGCCTCTCGCCCCCAAGAGCGAACCGCTGTGGCTACCCCCCGGCGGTTTTTGCAAGCGGAGGCGCGTCCTTTCCCGTGGCCTCTCATTTTATCAGCCCCGCTCACCACCTCCTCCTTTCAACCTTGCGCTCGCATATTCTGTTTATCTCAGCCCTGCTTTGTCGCAGCTGCACTCGCCAGCCCCTCGCTCGCCAACTGCAGTGGCGCCCGAGGCATGGCATTCTCGAGTGGGCCGCAGTGATGCCCGCTAACCTCTCTGCCCCAACCGCGCTTTGGCTCAACTGCGCCATCCAGCACTCGCATCGGACGGGGGCAGGTTAGACGGATGGTTGGAGGAGGAGGAGGAGGAGGAGGAGGAGGAGGAGGAGGAGGAGGAGGAGGAGGAGGAGGAGGAGGAGGAGGAGGAGGAGGAGGAGGAGGAACTATCCGTGGTTCTATCGAGTGCGGCAACAGCGGTGCCCTCTCACCTCTTTCGCTGTGTCGTAGCTGCACTGTCACCAACCGTTTACTTACAGTGATCCATGCCCTCTCACCTTTTGGCCCCATCGGTGCTCTGTCGAAGCTGCGCTGTCATGGCTCAACCTTGCTTTGTCGCAGCCGCGCTCGCCAACCCCGCGCTCGCCAACTGCAGTGGCGCCCGAGGCGTGGCGTTCTCGCGTGCGGCCGCAGCGTTTCCCGCTCACCTCTTGGCCTCAACTGTGCCCATCTTTGGTCGCAGCTGCACCCGCCAAGCCATGCTCGCCAACTGGTGGCGCCCGAGGCGTGGCATTCTCGAGTGCGGCCACACCGATGACCGTTCACCTCTTTACCTCAAAAGTGTTTTGTCGCAGCTGCACCGTCATAGCTCTCACAGCAGGCCAGCGACCGCTTTTCTTTATATCGAGGCCCCAGGTTTTGACCGACCCCCTCAAGCGCCCCCTCACGTCATTCACCGCCATCTCTTTGTCCTGCGCTCCCGCACTTATATGGGGGGGCGCTCGAGGGGTTTGGTGGATGGCTGGGACCTCTCCCTCGTCCCCCCTCGCCTCGTCGTGCGTGTTTTCCCTCCCCTATTCGCTCCTCTTCGTGTTGCCGTCTTCCGTTCCCCTCCGCGTTTCTGTTTCGCCTCTTTGGGTAACCCCCCCTTTCGGCTAGTGGCGCCACCTTTCAAAACCGGCCCTGCCTCTTCGTTTGGGGGAGCAGGGCTGGGGGCGGCTTCAAGATAACCCAAATCAGCCGTGAACAGCAGCAGGTGGTGGAGGAGGGGGAGGAGGAGGAGGAGGAGGAGGAGGAGGAGGAGGAGGAGGAGGAGGAGGAGGAGGAGGAAGAGGAGGAACATCGAAAACGGCAAAGATCCTCTTCCTCGATCCTTCCCCATCCTTCTCACCCCTTGGGCGATTGGGCAGCGCGCGACCGCAGTGCCCCCCCCCGCCGCCAGGGGCGCCGGTGCCGCAGCCGCAGCCGGCAGGTGCGCGCGCTTCCCTCTCGCTTTCCGCCGCTGCCGCCGCCGCTTCCCCACGAAACGTGTGAGGGGTGTGCCGAAATGAGTGGCGGGGGCGTATGCGGACTGTGCCACGGGGACCTTCGGCGGAGCTCCTATGGGTCCACGAAACGTGTGAGGAGTGTGCCGAAATGAGTGGCGGGGACGCATGCGGACTGTGCCACGGGCCCTTCGGCGGAGCTCCCATGGGGCCACGAAACGTGTGAGGGGTGGGCCGACATGACAAGCGGGGACGCATGCGGACTGTGCCACTGGGACCCTCGGCGGAGCTCCTATAGGGCCACGAAACGTGTGAGGGGTGTGCCGACATGAATGGCGGGGACGCATGCGGACTGCGCCACTGGGCCCTTCGGCGGAGCTCCCATGGGGCCACGAAACGTGTGAGGGGTGGGCCGACATGAGTGGCGGGGACGCATGCGGACTGTGCCACTGGGACCTTCGGCGGAGCCCCGATGGGGCCACGAAACGTGTGAGGGGTGTGCCGAAATGAATGGCGGGGACGCATGCGGACTTTGCCACTGGGACCTTCGGCAGGGCTCCTATGGGGCCACGAAACGTGTGAGGGGTGTGCCGAAATGGGTGTGCGGGACGCATGCGGGCACATCCACTGGGACCTTCGGTGGAGCTCCCTATGGGGCCACGAAACGTGTGAGGGGTGTGCCGAAATTGGTGTGCGGGACGCATGCGGGCACACCCACTGGGACCTTCGGTGGAGCTCCCTATGGGGCCACGAAACGTGTGAGGGGTGTGCCGAAATGGGTGTGCGGGACGCATGCGGGCACATCCACTGGGACCTTCGGTGGAGCTCCCTATGGGGCCACGAAACGTGTGAGGGGTGTGCCGAAATTGGTGTGCGGGACGCATGCGGGCACACCCACTGGGACCTTGGAGCTCCTCATGGGGCCACGAAACGTGTGAGGGGTGTGCCGAAATGGGTGTGCGGGACGCATGCGGGCACACCCACTGGGACTTTCGGTGGAGCTCCCTATGGGGCCACGAAACGTGTGAAGGGTGTGCCGAAATGGGTGTGCGCGACGCATGCGGGCACACCCACTGGGACCTTCGGAGGAGCTCCTTATGGGGCCACGAAACGTGTGAGGGGTGTGCCGAAATGGGTGTGCGGGACGCATGCGGGCACACCCACCCGGACCTTCGGTGGAGCTTCCTATGGAGCCACGAAGCGTGTGAGGGGTGTGCCGAAATGTGTGTGCGGGACGCATGCGGGCACACCCACTCGGACCTTCGGTGGAGCTCCCTATGGGGCCACGAAACGTGTGAGGGGTGTGCCGCAATGGGTGTGCGGGACGCATGCGGGCACACCCACTGGGACCTTCGGTGGAGCTCCCTATGGAGCCACGCAACGTGTGTGGGGTGTGCCGAATGGGTGTGCGGGACGCATGCGGGGGCACCCCCTGGGACCTTCGTTGGAGCTCCCTATGGGGCCACGAAACGTGTGAGGGGTGTGCCGAAATGGGTGTGCGGGACGCATGCGGGCACACCCACTGGGACCTTCGGCGGAGCTCCCTATGGGGCCACGAAACGTGTGTGGGGTGTGCCGGAATGGGTGTGCGGGACGCATGCGGGCACACACACTGGGACCTTCGGTGGCGCTTCCCTATGGGGCCACGAAACGTGTGAGGGGTGTGCCGAAATGGGTGTGCGGGACGCATGCGGCACACCCACTGGGACCTTCGGTGGCGCTCCCTATGGGGCCACGAAACGTGTGAGGGGTGTGCCGAAATGGGCGTGCGGGACGCATGCGGGCACACCCACTCACCTTCGGTGGAGCTCCCTATGGAGCCACGAAACGTGTGAGGGGTGTGCCGAAATGGGTGTGCGGGACGCATGCGGGCACACCCACTCGGACCTTCGGTGGAGCTCCCTATGGGGCCACGAAACGTGTGAGGGGTGTGCCGAAATGGGTGTGCGGGACGCATGCGGGCACACCTACTTGGACCTTCGGTGGAGCTCCTTGATGCAGCCACGAAATGTGTGAGGGGTGTGCCGAAATGGGTGTGCGGGACGCATGCGGGCACACCCACTGGGGCTTTCGGTGGAGCTTCCTATGGGGCCACGAAACGTGTGAGGGGTGTGCCGAATTGAGTGTGCGGGACGCATGCGGGCGGCAGCACTGGGGCTTTCGGTGGAGCTCCCTATGGGGCCACGAAACGTGTGAGGGGTGTGCCGAAGTGGGTGATGATGATGATGATGATGATGATGATGATGATGATGAGGAGGAGGATGATGATGATGTTGATGATGATGATTATGATGATGATGAGGGTGATGATGCTGATGATGATGGTGATGATGATGGTGATTATGCTGCTGATGCTGATGCTGATGCTGATGCTGATGATGATGATGATCATGATGATGATGATGATGATGATGATGATGATGATGATGATGATGATGATGATGATGATGATGATGATGATGATGATGATGATGATGATGATGATGATGATGATGATGATGATGATGATGATGATGATGATGATCATGATGATGATGATGATGATGATGATGATGATGATGATGATGATGATGATGATGATGATGATGATGATGATGATGATGATGATGCTGATGATGATGATGATGCTGATGATGATGATGATGATGATGAGATGATGATGATGATGATGATGATGATGATGATGATGATGATGATGATGATGATGATGATGATGATGATGATGATGATGATGATGATGCTGATGATAATGATGATGATGATGGGAGGAGGGAGGAGGAGGGGGAGGAGGCAGCGGGAGGAAGGAGGGACGCGGAGCGCTGTCTCTTCAAAACGAGGACCCAGCACCACAGGATGGTTGGGAAAACACAACATTACCCTGGCGACGTACCCAACCCCTGCGCAAACGCGGGGCGCAAATAGTTTAGGACACTTTATAAAGGGGGGCGATGACGGAGCGAGGGTTACATATGTCTGCAGACGGAATTCGGGAGACTCGCAGGACACTGGCTACAGGACAAGGACTAGATACAGCTGATTAGTTACACTCCCTGAGCACCCCTGACCACTTCGAAAGCGGGGATCTCATATCGCAGCCCTCGAGAGATGGCGAGGTCTAACTTGAGTTTGCGGCGAGGTCTATTGTGGATCCGCGTAGCGCGTCACTGTGCTGGCCCCCCCAGCAGGCCTCGAAAGTGGCGGCAGTTTCACAGATCGCAGCCCCCAGGGATGGCGAGGTCTAAGTTGGGTCTGCGTGTGGCCTCACTGTGATGGGCCTCCCAGCAGGCCTCGAACGTGGCGACAATTTCACAGATCGCAGCCCCCCCAGGGATGGCGAGGTCTATTGTGGATCCGCGTAGCGCGTCACTGTGCTGGGTGGGCCCCCCAGCAGGCCTCGAAAGTGGCGACAGTTTTACAGATCGCAGCCCCCCAGGGATGGCGAGGTCTAATGTGGGTCTGCGTATGGCCTCACTGTGCTGGGCCCCCCAGCAGGCCTCGAAAGTGGCGACCGTTTCACAGATCGCAGCCCCCCCAGGGATGGCGAGGTCTGATTTGGGTCCGCGCGTGGCGTCACTGTGCTGGGCCCCCCAGCAGGCCTCGAAAGTGGCGACAGTTTCACAGATCGCAGCCCCCCAGGGATGGCGAGGTCTAATTTGGGTCCGCGCGTGGCGTCACTGTGCTGGGCCCCCCAGCAGGCCTCGAAAGTGGCGACAGTTTCACAGATCGCATCCCCCCAGGGATGGCGAGGTCTAATTTGAATCTGCGTGTGGCGTCACTGTGCTGGGCCCCCCAACAGGCTTCGAAAGTGGCGACATTTCACAGATCGCAGCCCCCCAGGAATGGCGAGGTCTAATTTGAATCTGCGTGTGGCGTCACTGTGCTGGCCCCCCAGCAGGCCTCGAACATGGCGACAGTTTCACAGATCGCAGCCCCCCAGGGATGGCGAGGTCCTGTTTGGATCCGCGGTGAGTGCCCTCTCTGGGCCTCCCCAGCAGGCCTCGAAAGTGGCGACAGTTTCACAGATCGCAGCCCCCCAGGGATGGCGAGGTCCTGTTTGGATCCGCGGTGAGTGCCCTCTCTGCTGGCCTCCCCAGCAGCCCTCGAAAGTGGCGACAGTTTCACAGATCGCAGCCCCCCAGGGATGGCGAGGTCCTGTTTGGATCCGCGGTGAGTACCCTCTCTGCTGGCCTCCCCAGCAGCCCATCGAAAGCGGCGACAGTTTCACAGGTCGTAGCCCCCCAGGGATGGCGAGGTCTAATTTGGATCCGCGGTGAGTGCCCTCCCTGCTGGCCTCCCCAGCAGTCCTCGAAAGTGGCGACCGTTTCACCGATCGCAGCACCCCAGGGATGGCGAGATCCTGTTTGGATCCGCGGTGAGTACCCTCTCTGCTGGCCTCCCCAGCAGCCCTCGAAAACGGCGACAGTTTCACAGATCGCAGCCCCCCAGAGATGGCAAGGTCCACTTTGGATCTGCTGGCCTCGCCAGCAGCCCTCGAAACTGGCGGCAGTTTCACAAATCGCAGCCACCCAGGGAGGGAGAGGTCTCGCTCACATCTGCGCTCTGCCTCAACCCACACGGCGAGAGGAGACAAGAGGGAGGCGGGAGGCGGGAGGCGGGAGGAGCAAGACGCGACCACGGTGCTCTATTTAAAATGAATACCCAACCAAGGAGGGTTGGGAACAAAGTGCTCGCGGACCTCACGAACATGACTCAAGACTTGGCCTCAAAGCATATTTTGCATTGTTTTCTGACAGGGATGGTGGGGGGGGGGGCGCATCGGGTTGACCGCGCACGCTCCAAATGTGGAGGCAGAGTGCGGTTTGGTTTGTTTTGTTGACAGGGATGGTGGGGGGCGGGTCGGCATGGTGTCGGCATGGTGTCGGCATGGTTTCGGGTTGGCCCCCAGTCGCTTGGGAGAGGGGGTGTACAATAATACGGAACAGTGATGAACCCCTCCCCGAAGGGGAGGAAGGGGAGGAAGGGGGGTTGGAAGGGGAAACGCTTAAAACTACTCACGCCCGGAGGGCTGGCGGGATTCATGGCACGCCGTTGTTATCCGATGAGAGAGTAGTGGACGTACGAACGAGCGGCTTGCGCCATGATGGGCTTGTCGTGGCCGTCTGACGAATTGAATGGAATCAGGCTCATGCACTGGATAATCCCTCGGCGCTATAGCCGTATGTCCCCCAACCATAAGTATGATGCGACGTGTTTCTTTATGTGCTTGTCGTCCTCTCGACTCGCTGATTCGCGAGCAAAGGAATGAACGCCACCACAGAGAACCACGTATGCTTGCCAGGGACATTCACCAGTTGCCATGTCGGCTTCAGTCGGGATACCACATGCGGCAGATCCCTTAGCTACCACATGGTCATTATTCAAGAAGGCCTAACAGCATGCTGTCTGGTCGGAAGTGCAATGCATGTCAGCTCGGACAGGCGAACAGGCAACGCCTTAGCGGCTGCGAGCCCCCGCCTGCTGAGAGGACGAGAGATCATTCTCATTCCTCTCCTCCCTCCTCTCCCTCTCCATTCTTTCTTTCTTCCTCCTCCTAATTGTGGTGCTACAGGTCGGAGATGGTATCCTTGCCGGTTCGAACTGTTAAGGCTGCAAAGAAAATTGCCAATCCCTAGTCAAGGGGGCGCGGTAAGCAAGGGGACCTGGCAGGGCCGCCGCCAGGAGGGAGGGGAGGGGTTCCGCCGCGCTGCCGCCAGGACAAGAGACAGGCAAGTCCTCCTCCTCCTCCTCCTCCTCCTCTTCCTCCTCCTCCTCCCAAGGGGATCAACCAGGGGGTCAACCAAAGGCCGGTCGCGCCCAGATTTGTGGGAACTCTCAGGCCGAACGCTCGCTTTTGAGATACACGACGTGTCCTCAGCCTCCTTTTCCTCCTCCTCCTCCTGTTCCTCCTCTTTTTCCTCCCCTCTTTTCCTCTCTCCTCCCTCTCCTCGACGCCTGGTGGCGCTCGGGTCATTTCTTGGGCCTCTGGCGGCCGATTGGGACGATCCGATCTCTCCCGGAAAGCTCTCGACGAGGCGCAGCTGCTGGCAGGCACTCTGGGGCGAGAGCACCTCCAGAGCCTCCCCTCGTCGTCCTCCTCGTCCTCCCCCTTCTTCCTTCCTCCTCCTCTCGTTGTCCTTTCTCCTCCTTCCTCCTTCCTCCTCTCTCCCTCTCTCCCGCGGCCCGAGTGTCCAGGTGCGGCGCGGGCGCTCGCCCTCGCGGCGGCGGCTTGGCGCCGGGTTCGGCCCGAACGGCGGGCGGTCTCGCTCGATGGACGGGCGCGTTGGGCGAGCGCCCCCCCGCCCGCCCGCTGCGTGTGGAGCAGGAGGAGGAGGAGGAGGAGGAGGAAGAGGAGGAGGGGGAGGGGGAGGAGGAGGAGGAGGGGGAGGAGGTGGAGAAGGAGGGGGAGGAGGTGGAGGAGGTGGAGAAGGAGGGGGAGGAGGAGGAGGAGGAAAGAGGAGGGGGAGGAGGTGGAGGAGGAAAGAGGAGGGGGAGGAGGTGGAGAAGGAGGAGGAGGAGGCGGAGGAGGAGGAGGAGGAAGAAGAGGAGGAGGAGGAGGAGGACCAGTGTAAACCCAAGAGTTATCAACGATGTTGGGATAAACCTTCCTTCCAAGCTCCCTCTTCATAGGCCCCATACAAGGTGGCATTTCCACTGAGGGAACCGTTTGAAGACCCTGAAGCATGCCGAACAAATATTCTCTGGATTCCAACGCCACGGATCAACTTAAGTGTTGCGTCTTGACGATCCTGAGCGGTGTCAGCACGCTATTGCCGGGGATTTTCAGAACCGCGAACCAATCTAATTCTTGCACCCTCATAATCCTGCAAATGTTAAAAAATGAATGTGCGCGGTGCTGAGGCGAGAACTACTGTGAAAAGCAACCGCCCTTCATCCGTGAAACTCTTGCATATTTAAGACGAGTGCGCGCGGCGCTAAGACGAGAGCCACATCTTTAAAACGAATGTGCACGGCGCTACGGCGAGCTACATTTTGAAAACCACCCGCCCTCCATCTGTGAAGCTTTTGTCTCACAAAAACCACAGGGTCATAAATGGTGAGGAAGCCTCAGGCGAAACGCCCGGCCCGCCTCAAAAATGGCTTCGGGGTGCGACAGGGAGACGTTTTCTAGAAGGGAAATAAAGGAGGAGGAGAAGGACTAATACCACACATGAGAAGCACATACACAAGTGATAAGAGAAGCCGAAGTATACACATACTACGACTATTAATGATACTAAGAACGCCAGTACTTATAACAAGAAGACAACTCACGATACCACTACTACTGCTTATACGAGTAAGGCTAGGCACATAACAGTAAAACTGGTACTATACACAATACTAAGAAATACTATTACTAGTAAGAAGAACAATGACACGAATGCGAACACTAATAATGATAATGATACTACTCGCATTAATTCTGTCAATAATAATAATAACCATATTAAGAAGAAGAGGAGGAAAAAGAGGAGGAGGAGGAAGGAGGAGGAGGAGGAGGAGGAGGAGGAGAGGAGGAGGAGGAGGAGGAGGAGGAGGAGGAGGAGGAGTGGGGCGGAGGAGGGAGGTTGTTGTCAGCCGAGGGACTTTGGGCGCGCTGACTCCAGGACCCTTCGTTGCCTGGCAGCTGCAACAGCAGTAAACGATGCCGAAACGGACTCAACAGCAGCTGCTCTACAACGACTGGACAGGGTCTAAACAGGAAGGCCGGCCTGAAAATCCAGAAAACCCCTGAGGAAGTGAGGAGGTGGCGGAAGAGAAACGCCTGCCTCGAAGCACCATTCCTGGTGCTGACCAGGGCGCCCGCGCAGCGCGGCTTCAAGCCTTGCGGATCCTGCGCTCGCGCGTCTGCTCATGGTTCGAACGGATTCTTTCCTGCAGCTCCTCCAAGGGGAGGAGGAGGCGGAGGAGGAGGGGGAGGAGGAGGCGAGGGCGGGGGGCAGGGGGGCTCCGATGGGGCACAGAAATCCTTTGCCTCAGGAGGAGGGCGGGAGGGACGGAGGGAGGAGGAGGTGGCCGCCAGAGGCCCGAGCTATAGTCCGAAAATCGCCAGCCGTCGTGGAGGAGGAGGCAGCGACCTGCTGCCCGCCTACTCTGCGCATTTGCGGGCTTGCATGTTTTTTTCCGCTTCCCTTTGGACTTCTTTTCGCCATCGACGCTCACTCAGTTTTTTCTGCTACTCATGCCACCTCGCCCAAGTCGGTAGTGGACGTAGTTTTGTCGCAAAGACGCTTCAGCTGTGTTGCTTCAGCTCACGCATCGTGAACAAGGAGGAGGCCCCTCGCTCCTCTTTAAGAGCGTCTTCCGCCGGCAGCAGGAGGCGTCGTGCCCCTCCCCCATGGAGGCTGCCTCGGTGCATCCCCCATCCTTTGATTCCCCAGACGGTGGTTGCACTTAGGGGTTCTCATTTGTTTTCTAGGGAACTGGGCCTGCGCGTCGGTCTGGCGGCTATGTGGTCGTCGTCGCCGCGTCGTCGTCGCCGACCCGTCGTCGCCTCGTCGCCGCCCGTCGTCTGGGCCTGCGCGTCGGTCTGGTGGCTATGCGTTCGCCGTCGCCGCCCCGTCTGGCGGCTCTTAAGCGTTCGCCGTCGCCGCCTCGTCGCCGCCTCGTCGCCGCCTCGTCGCCGCCTCGTCGCCGCCTCGTCGCCGCCTCGTCGCTTTGCATTGCTTTGCTCGCTTTGCATTGCTTTGCGTTGCTTTGCGTTGCATTGCTTTGCATTGCGAGGCGTTGCTTTGCACTGCTTTGCATTGCTTTGCTTTGCTTTGCATCGCTTTGCATTGCTTCTTGCTCGGTTGCAATGCTTGACGGCGCCATGATTCTTAAGAGCTGGTCCAAGCTATGTGCTGCACCACGTAGATGGCACCACCTTTATTGCAATCCGTAAATTTCTTCACATAGGTCAACCCGCATGAATCACACTACACATATTGCAGCACATGGCATGCACAACATAGTTTGCACCACGTACCTTGCACCACACATATTGCAGTACATAAATTGCACCACTTGTATCGCATCACGTAGTTTGCATAACATCGACTGCACCATTGTTTGCACCACATAGATTGCTTAGCGTGTATTGCACCAGCGTGTATTGCACCGCACAGATGTCACCCCATATATTGCACCACATATTCAGCACAAAATGTATTGCACCACCTATTTTGCAGTACGTAGAATGCACAACATATATTTCTCCATATAGATTGCACCGCAAGGATTCCAGCATGTAACTTTCACCACACATATTGCCCCGCATAGCTTGCACCACATAGCTTGCACCACATATCTTACACCACACATATTACCCCACATAACTTTCACCACATGGATTGCACCACACAGTTTTCTTAGCATAGTTTGTACCACATCTATTGCACCACATATATTGCTTACCATATACTGCGCCAACTAGATTACACCACATGCATTGCACTACCTATACAGCACACCATGTATTTGACTACCTACATTGCAATATATATATATATATATATATACTGCACGAGATCTGCTACTCCACATATGTTGCCTCGTATTGTTTCCATCACATAGATTACACCACACATATTGCACCACATAGCTTCCACTTTATCTCTTGCTTAGCATAAGTTGCACCACACACATTGCACCACATGACTTGCACCACGCTGATTGCACCACATCAATAAAGGGCGCCACATTGTATGCACCGCGCAGTGTGCACCACAGAGATTGCACCACCGAGATTGCACCCAATCTGTTCCACCACACAGCTTGCACCACATAAGGTGCACCCCATGTATTCCACCACGTAGACCTTCACCACATATATCTATATATATATATATATATATATATATATATATGGTCGCCCCCCCCCCAAGATCCCCATGTTGCTTCCTCCTCCTCTCCCTCCTCCTCCTCCTCCCTTCTCCTTTCAGCTTCCTCCTCCTTCCCTCGTTTTCCTCCTCTTCCGCAGGCGGAACGTTTTTTTCCTTTTTTTCCTCCTCCCGCCCTCGGAGGCAATGTTTTTTTCCTTTTTTTCCCTGTGAAAACACAGGTTTTTCCCTATTTTTCCTTTTTTTCCTCTTTTTCGGTCTTTCCCCTGGGGCGGCGGAAAAATCTGGAGGGCCCGAACGAGGCAGGGAAAAGAGGAAAAAAAGGAAACATAGGAAAAAACCTGTGTTTTCACAGGGAAAAAAAGGAAAAAAACTCCGCGCCCCAAGGCCGGAGGAGGAAAAAGAGGAAAAATCCGTCTCTCCCTGTTCCTCCTCGTCGTCCTCCTCCTCCTCCTCCTCCCCGTCGTCGTCGTCGTCCTCCTCCTCCTCCTCCTCCGTCCATCTCCCTTTCCTCCTCTTCCGCAGGCGGAAAGTTTTTTCCTTTTTTTCCTCCTCCCGCCCTCGGAGGCAGAGTTTTTTTCTTTTTTTTCCCTGTGAAAACACAGGTTTTTCCTTATTTTTCCTTTTTTTCCTCTTTTCCCTGCCTCGTTCGGTCCTCCGAATTTCTCCGCCGTCCCAGGGGAAAGACCGAAAAAGAGGGAAAAAAGGAAACATAAGGAACAAACTGTGTTTTCACAGGGAAAAAAAGGAAAAAACTCTGCCTCCGAAAGCGGGAGGAGGAAAAAAAAGAAAAAAAAAGTTCCGCCAGCGGAAGAGGAGGAACACAAGGGAGGGAGGAGGGGGAGGAGAAGGAGGAGGAAAAGCGGCAGAGCAGGGGAGCGTGGAGGAGAGGAGGGAAGTTTTTTTTTCAATCGCTTCGGCGAGTTCGAGAACGAACAAAGCAGCTGCAGGCTGGGTCGGAACCCCCAACGTGCAACAAGGACGAACCATATCGAATGGCTGAAATATCGGCGTCATGATCGTTGCTGTGTTGCTTCCTGTGTGCCGCCGTTTGTGTGCTATTGTGGTGTTGCGTCGTTGTTTCCGTTGGCTGGCTGCGCCTTGAGTCTCAAACGGCGACTGGGGGGAGGGAGGAGGAGAGAGAGGGAGAAACAGGAAACGCTTTGATCCCAACGGCCCTGGATTAATCCAGCGGGGGGAGGAGCTGTTCCAAACTATAACAACATCTATATTCCTTGATATATTTTGCTGTTCCTAGCTATTGCTACATCTTCCGAGCTCTTCTCGAGAGCTCCTTCCTATTTGGTTTTGCGCCTCCGGACCCCTTTTTCGTGACCACCGCGTTCGTTTCTAGGCAGAAGAATCTCAGCTTTGATCCCAACGGCCCTGGATTAATCCAGCGGGGGGAGGAGCTGTTCCAAACTATAACAACATCTATATTCCTTGATATGTTTTGCTGTTACTAGCTATTGCTACATCTTCCGAGCTCTTCTCAAGAGCTCCTTCCTATTTAGTTTTGCGCCTCCGGACCCCTTTTTCGTGACCACCGCGTTCGTTTCTAGGCAGAAGCAATCTCACTCGGAATCCGAGCTGTCTGCCCAATGCTGGGACATGCGCTCGATATACATCTTGAGGTCCTCGTTCTCCTTGGTGAGGCGGCAGCACTCTGCCTCGTGCATCTTGAGCTCCTTGTTCTCCTTGGTGAGGCGGCAGCACTCTGCCTCGGCATCCGCGCACCTGGCGAACAGTTCCTCGAACTCGTCCATCGGGACCCCACCCTCCGCGTAGCTCTCGTGCTCCGAGCCGCCCTCGCCCTTTGAGCTGTCCTCCGAGCCCTTGCCCTCGCCTTCGGTGTCCTCCGAGCCCTTGTCCTCGGCCCCCTCGGTGTCCTCCGAGCCCTTGTCCTCGTCCTCCGAGGTGTTCTCAGAGTCGCTGTCCTTGTCCTTCGAGCTCTCCTCGCCCTCCTCCTCCTCGTCCTCGCCCTCGTCCTTCTTCGAGCCGTCGTTCTCGCCACCCTCATTGTCGCCCTTGCCGCCCTCGTCGTCGCCCTCGCCGCCCTCGTCGCCCACGACGCCGTCCATGAGTGCCAGGGCGGGGGGCGCCTCACGTGCAGGGGGGCCGTCAGGGACCTTTCCCTTTTGCCTGCGCTTGTTGAGCCAGGCGACGAGCTTGTTCTGGGCTGCTTCACTCCATTGGCCTTCCTGGCGGCGCTGCATTCCGCAAGACGCCTGTATGTAATTCATCTGGTTGTTCACCTCCTTCAGTAAGAGGTCGGTCTTCGACGGGTGCACGGTCAAGCGCCCTGCGTTCACGTCACCAATAACATCCACAGCGCGCGGGCGGACGCGGTCCGCGATCGGCACGGGGGCAACGGGCGGCCCCGAAGGGGCAGCCGGCTCCAAGAGGCGGATGATGTCAGCAGCTGCCGAGCCCGAGGGTTCTGACGGATTGCCAGCGCTCAAATCCAGGCGCGCCCGTTTACCATCACGGGTCAACACAACACGACCAGATACCGCAATCGAGGTGTTCATACCTGCTGTAAGACTTCGACACAAATCTTCGGATCAGCCCGCGCGGGGGCAACTTGAGCCGATGATGGCTACGGACAGGGTGGGGCGAGTAGGAGGAGGGGAGGGGGAGAAGTTGAAGGCGGAGGAGGAGTAGGAAAAGGGGAATCGCCTGGAGCCATGAGGAAATCCGCGGCCCCACAGGTCCACACCCTTTTCCTTGGGATGGTTTTTCGCTCTGGGTCGTTTTTGATGGTTCTGGGGCCCGAAAACGGTCCCTGGACGCCGAAACGGATTGGCGGAAGGGCACCGAGTGTGCTTCCCCTCTCTAGGAGGAGGGAAGGGAGGAGGGAGGAAGGAGAGGTGGATTAAACCGCCGAGCCCTGGATTAATCCAGGAAGTACAGAAACAGAAAGATAGGACAGGGATGAAAACGAGGAGGAGGAGGAGGAAGACCAGAGAGATATGAATAGAGCAAAAGGAGGAGAAAGTATGAGGGGAGAGGATGGGGGGGGAAAGGAGGAGGATGAGAAAGAGGAGGAGGACGAAGAGAGGAAAGCAGAACAGAGCGCGGAAAATAGGGATCTTGGGGGGGGGTGTGAGCATATATATATATGTGTTTCTATCTATCTATCTATCTATGTTTGTGTGTGTGTGTTTGTGTGTGTGTGTGTGTGTGTGTGAAAGAGCGCGTTCTGTGGGCGCTTGGCGGGGGGAAGGTCCAGAACCGAGTCTCACCCCCTCGTTCGAGGGGAGGGGGCTTCGCCCTCGGCCTGCGCTGGCGCCGGCGGCGGCCCCCCTCCCCCTCCCGCCTCTCCAGAGCCGGCGCCGGCGTCGACGGCGGCTGTCGGCGGCAGCGGGGAGCGTCGATGAGGACGACGATTGAAGAGGGGAAGGGGGGGGGTTCGAACCCCCCCCCTTTCCTCCGGGCCGGCGCTGGCGCTGGCGCCGGCTTGCGGCGGCGACTGCGGCTGCGGCGGCGGCGACGACGACGACGACGATGGCGATGACGGCGACCTCGGCGACGACGACGACGACGACGACAGCGACGACGAAGTCGACCATGACCACAACGACGACGACGACAACGGCGACGGCGACGGCGATGGCGGCGGAGGTGACGGCGACGGCGACGGCGACGACGACGACGAAGGTGACGACGACGACGAAGGCGACGACGACGACAACGACGACGACGACGACGACGACGACGACGGTGGCGGCGACGACGGCGACGGCGACGGCGGCGGAGGCGACGACGACGACGACGACGACGACGATGGCGAATACAACGACGACGACGACGGCGACGGCGACGGTGACGACGACGACGACGACGTACACGACGACGACGAAGGCGACGACGACGTCGAAGACGACGACGGCGACGACGACGACGGTGGTGGCGACGACGGCGACGACGACGACGACCACGGCGACGACGAAGACGACGACGACGGCGACGACGACGACGAATACGACAACGACGACGACGGCGACGACGACGACGAAGACGACGACGACGATGACGAAGACGACGACGACAACGGAGACGACGACGGCGACAACGACGTTGACGAAGACAACGACGTCGCCGCGCACGACGACGACGACGATGGCGACGACGGCGGCGACGACGACGGCGACAACGACGACGAAGACGGCGACGACGATTGTCGTCGTCGTACGGCAACGACGACGACAACGACGATTGCGTCGACGACGACGGCGACGACGACGACTGTGGCGTTGACGACGACGACCACGACGACGACGACGGCGACGACGACGACGACGGCGATGACGACGACCACGGCGATAACGATGACGGCGACGGCGACCACGACGGCGACGATGGCGACGACGGCAACAACGACGACGACGACCGACGACGACGACGAGCCCGTGGACAAGGACAAAGACAACGACGACGACGATGACGACGGCGACGACGAAGGCGACGACGACGACGATTGCGACGACGACGACGAACGACGACGGCGACGGCGACGACGGCGACGACTACGGCGACAACGACGACGACGGCGACGACGGCGACGACTGCGACGACGACTGCGATGGTGGCCACGACGACGACGAGCATGACGACAACGACGACGACGGCGGCAACGACGACGAAAACCGCGACAACGGCGGCGACGCAGACGATCTTCACGACAACGGCGTCGACGGCGGCGACGACGACGACGGCAACGTCGGCGACGACGACGGCGACGGCGATGACGACGACGAAGGCGACGACGACGACGGGGACGACGACGACCAAGGCCATGACGACGACGGCGACGACGACGGCGACGATGACGACGATGAGCACGACGACGACGACGACGAAGGCGAAGTCGACGACGCGACGGCGACGACAGCGACGATGACGACGGCGACGACGATGACGACGACGACGTCAACGACGACGATGACGTCGACGACGACGGCGACGTTGACGAAGACAACGACGTCGCCGCGCACGACGACGACGACGACGATGGCGACGACGGCGGCGACGACGACGGCGACAACGACGACGAAGACGGCGACGACGGCGACGACGACGAGGAATGCAACGACGACAACGACGACGAGGACGGCGACGACGACGACGACGGCGACGACGAAGGCGACGACGACGACGAAAATGAAGATGACGTCGGTCACGACGACGACGGCGACTGCGGCGTCCTCGACGACGACGACCACGGCCACGACGACGACGACCGACGGCGTCTACGACGTGTTCCAGCATGGCGACGATGACTACTCGACGACGGCGACGACGACGGCGGCGTCGACGACGACTACGACGATGACGGTGACGACGACGATGACGACGACGACGACGACGACAACTTCGAGCAGGACGATGACGACTACGACGACGACGACAAAAAGGTTGACGACGACGACGGCGACGACGATGACGACGACGGCGACGGCGACCACGATGACGACGGAAAACGCAAGAGGCACGCGACGCCACTCGAATGATATTCATTTGAGGGCTGGGCCCGTCAGTACTCCGACACTCAGGGCCGAGGACAGGACTACAAGGGACGTTGTCGTCATCGTCGTCGTCTTTGTCCTGCTCATCGTCGCTGCGTCGCCGCCGTCGGCGCTGCCAGTCGCCGCCGCCGCCAGGGCCGGCGCCGGCGCGCCGGCTCCAGCGCCCCAAGGGTCGAACCCAAAACTTCCTGCAATCAAAACGCTGAGATAGGGACGGGACCAACTTGGGCTCAGGAGTGGCTTTCTCGGGGCCGTTCCTTAGATCCAGGTCGGGGAACATCTTCGTGACCGAGGCTCGCCACAGTCGCTCCTTACTCATCAACCCTTTATGCAGCACTCGGACTCTACTCTCAACTCGGTTCTCCAGCGGCCGTTCGGGATGACTCGGGCACCTTCGGAATGCTCTCAGCGAGGCGCAGTTGTTGAAGAGCCGCGGAGAACCGACGAGAAATCCGAAAACGTCAAACCTCGAACCCACCCCCAAGAGCCTCCCACGCTTCCCACGCTCTTCTGTGAGGCAGAGTCCTCATTGGGTCTCTGAGACAGCGGATGTGGGGAAGCGCTGCTGCCATCACTGCCCATCCCGCTTGCGCTGAACTGCATGCAATTATTCAGTTGCGCTGCCGCGCGATTCCGCCACCGCGCTCGGGCGGCCGGGTTGGGTGGGCGCATTGGTGGGGGGGGGAAGGCTCCATGGAACCTTCCTTCCCCAAGCTTTGTATTGCGAAGGCCTTGCGGCCAATGCCGCCGACCCTGAAGGCGGGACCCCACCCCAGACCCCCGCTGGCGACCCCCCTGGGGCGCCCCAGGACCCCCCTGGATTCTGGGAGGGGTGGCGGTATTCTGGAGACCCCCGTCGTCAGGGAGAGGAAGAAGAGAGGGGATCGACTTATCATGATGTTTTTTTTGTTTTTCCTTGTTGTTCACTTTATTGGGCTGGCCTCCGGCCAGTGCCGCCGATCCGGGGGGGTGAGAGCGAGATGATGATGATGAGGATGATGAGGATGATGAGGATGATGAGGATGATGTTTCGGCGATTCGGGGCCCTCTTGCATTGTCTAGGGGGCCTCTGGGGCCTCTCTTGGCTTCCTCTTGGGCTGTCTTGGGCGGTCGGGGCTCTGGAAGTGGAGTTTTCTACACCCCCCTGTCCCTGGGTACCGAACAACGTCGGAAATGACGTCGGAAGTATCCCCGTGTACCGAAAAACGTCGGAAATGACGTCGGAAATAACGTCCCCCCCCCCCTGGGGAGCGAAGCTTGAGCGAGCTCAAGTCCACGCTTTCAGAAACTCACACGCCGGATCGGCGGATTTGGGAGTGGCGTTGGGACAGTGTTCTGCCTGGAAAGCCAAGAACGCAGGGACTTGGTCGCAACATTGAGCGCATTTTGGGCTCGATGCGCCAGGGGGCCCTAGCTATTGACTCGCAAAAGGCGACAGGGCACGCGTACCAACCGCTGCAGGCGCTGTGGCCGATCTCGCCAGAGACTGGACTCGGAAGGATCCCCGCGCTGCCCATTCTCTCCAGTGCGACAGAGTCCCCTGCAGCGGCGCCCCCCCCTCCCCCCTTCAGCCGCGCCCGGCCGCAGGCCGCCGCGGCGCCGGAAACGGCGCGTGCCCAGCATGGGCTCTGGCTCGCCCAACTGGGGACCGCCCGGGGTCGGCAGGAGAGGCACGAGCGAGGGGCCGAGACGATGAGGATCGAGGGGGGGGGGGGGGGTCGAGGTTTTCAGGCGTTGTCGTCGGTTCTTTTCGGCTTTCCAGCCTCGGGGTGGCTTCAGCGGCTGCGCCTCGCCGAGGGCGTTCCGGGTTTGCCCGAATCGTCCCGAATGGCTGCCAGAGAGTCGAGTCCTGACCCGAAAACCAAGGGGCAACGTTAGGGGGGGATAGGCTCAGGGGGGAGGGACGCATCGACACCCAATCGCCTGTTCATCGGCGATAAGGGCCCGATAGCCCACCCCCGCCCAGGAACGCCGTGCCGTGCGGTTTCGCTATCGTGAGCCTCTCGCCGTTCTACCGGCGATGTATCCACCGATTGCAGGTCGACGTTCCCCCCCCCTCCGAGCTGGGCCCCACCCCCCTAACGTTGCACCTCCGAGCAGAGGGGTGGGAAGATAAGCCAGGCCTGGGATCGGGATGCGTCGCTCCAGAGCGTTCCAGAGTGCTCTCAGAGCGCTCGGGGACCCTCTCGGAAGGCCGCGGCGCCCGATACATCCTTCAGAACCGCCCGATCCGATTTTACCTCTTCGTTTTAGGAGGGGGGAGCGGAGGGGCAGGTCGGGGGGAGCGGGGTAGGAGCAGCAGCAGTTCAGGTGTAGGGCAGCAGGAGCGAGAGACAGCAATGCGGGTGGAGGAGGTGGAGGAGGAGGAGGAGGTGACGGAGGAGGAGGAGGAGGAGGAGGAGGAGGAGGAGGAGGAGGAGGAGGAGGAGGAGGAGGAGAGGAGGAGGAGGAGGAGGAGGAGGAGGAGGAGGAGGAGGAGGAGGAGGAGGAGGAGGAGGAGGAGGAGGAGGAGGAGGAGGAGGAGGAGGGAGGTGACGGAGGAGGAGGAGGAGGAGGAAGAGGAGGAGGAGGAGGAGGAGGAGGAAGAAGAGGAGGAGGAGGAGGAGGAGGACCAGTGTAAACCCGAGTCACATCAACGATGTTGGAGGAAACCCTCCAAATTGCACATATTCCTTGAATCTGCAGCTTTCCCGTTGGTCGAAGTCCTACATATATCAAGCAACATAGGTTCTACTAGCTTCACATAGTTGAGCTGATAATGATGTACACTAGTAACCGCGTACCGCCACCAGCATTGATGAATCCGTTGAGATAGCAGGAGTCGCAACCACAGCTCCAACTGCAGTGCGTCTCCTCCTCCCCCTCCTCCTTCTCTTCCTCCTCCTCCTCCTCCTCCTCCTCCTCCTCCAAGCGGGCGCTAACTCCCATTTTCGACGCTGGTATCCCCATACATGCATCTCTCTTCTAGCGCACTCCGTGAGGACTGTCTGAGTATGGGCGAGTCACAGTGAACGAGGAAACACGTTTGTGAGCGAGTTCGTTTGTTTACATCTACGTGTGAGTGGGTCTCTCTATCTAGTGGCCTTCGGCCCGCTTTCACACCGTGCATGGGTTGTATTGTAGATCAGAGGTCTCTTGGACGCCTGTGGGGATGCCTTGGGAGGCCTCTAGGATGCCTCTTGGAGGCGGTTATGGGGTGACTTGGGGCCCGTCGGGGGCTTCTTGGGGGCCTCTTGGGCGCTTCTTTTTTGCGTCTTGGGCCTCTTGGGGGCCTCCCGAGGCTCCTGGGGTGTCTCTTGGGGGCCTACTGGCGGTCTCGGGTAATCCTGGAGGGCTTGAAAGGTCAGTTTCGGTTCTCCTTTTTGCCGCCCTCTCTGGGCCCTCTTGGGGTCTTCTTCCGGGCCTCTTGGGCCGTTTGGAGGCCTTCGTGGGCCGTCTTGCGGGCCTCTTGGGGGCCTCTTCGGCTGTTTTTGGGTGATCTTGGAGGCCTAACGGGCCGTCTTGGAGCATCGGAAGCCCGACAAGGCAAGCACGCTGGTATCATTGAAACCCGATGGCGAATCAATGATTTTGGCCTCCTGGGGCCCTCTTGGGACCCTCTTGGGGGGCTTCTTGGAGCCCTCCTGGGGCGTATTGGGGGCCTCTTGGGCCGTCTTGAGGCAATCTTGGGCGAGTTTTGGGCCCCCCCAGGGCCTTCTAGCACCGTTCCGGGAGCCTCTTGGGGCCCTTTTGGTCTGCCTTGGAGCTTCCGCCTTTGGACAAGTCACGCGGCCAGGGAGCGCAGGAGCGCCCTGTCGTGCTCAGAATTCGGGGCCGGATTCGAAGGGATGTGAGGACATTCCACTTTGTGCCTCAAGGCATGGTGGCGTATAAGTAGGCTTGACTATATTTTTATATGCATATACAATGTGTATATATACATAAACACACATATATATATATATGTGTATATATGTAGATATGGGTCTGGGTACAAGTAGGTATGAGCGATAAGGGTCTGATAATAAATTAACATCGGATATGCGTGTCTGAGACTTGGTGCGTCTTGGCGGAGAATGAATGACTGGGCGCGAGTGGGTCTGGGAGTGTGTGTGTGTGTGTGTTTGCGTGTGCGTCAGAATTTTTATGGTTGAACATGAGCGAGTTCGGGTGCGAGTGATCTACGAGTATGAGAAAGTATGCGATTGCGTGGCTCGGTATGAGCGAGTATGAGTGCTAGTCTGTATTGGTATGAGTTGGTCTGAGCATGCGTGGTTCGGTATGAGTTGGTCTGAGTAGGAGTCTGGGCTTGAGTGAATCAGCGTGTGAGCCAGTGTACGAGGTGGTTTGAGTGAGAACGAGTCTGGGCATGAGTGAGTCTGAGTCGGAGTGGGTCTTCGCATGAGTGGATCTGAGTGCGAGGAAGTCTGGGCGTGCGAGTGGGCATCCCACTTCCCCCTGCGCCCGCCTGGGGTCTCATTCGGCCTCCTGGGACTGGGACCTCCTTGGAGCTCCTGGAGATTGTTGGGGCGTCCTGGGGCTTCGTGTAACTTCCTGGGACCTGGGGCGTCCCTGAGCCTCATGGAGCCTCCCGGGGCTCATGGAGCCTCCTTCGGCCTCCTCTAGGGCTCGCCCCGCTCGACATTGGAGGCGCGAGGTGCCGACTTCCCTCGTTCTTTGCTATGCAGCTGGTGCCATTATGGCCACAGCGTCACGAGAGCCCGGGAGACTCATGCAGATGGGGCCTCCCAGGGGTTCCTGCAGCCTCCCGGAGCTTTGTGCTGGGACTTTCTGGGGCTTCCTGGGCCTGCCCGGAGCTCTCTGGGGCCTCCTGGAGCTTCCTGGGGCCTCTTCGGGAACGCGGAGGAGGGGCGGAGGAGACAGTGTGAGGGCCGAGGAGAATGATGTTGATGATGATGACGATGATGATGATCACGATGATGCCATGACGATGATGCTGATGATGCTGACGATGATGGTGATGCTGCTGATGATGATGCTGGTCAGTGTGAACCCAGGAGTCATCAACAATGTTGGAATAAATCATCCTCCAATCTCCTTCTTCATAGGCCCCTACAACGGTCCATTTCCACTGGGGGAACTGCCTCGTTGGAAGACAGCCGTTTGAAGACCCTGAAGCATGTCAAAACATGTTTCTCGGGATTCCAACGCCACGGATCAACCTGACTGTTGCGTCTTGACGATCCTGAATCGTGCCAGAACGCCATTCCTTGGACGTCCACACCGTGAATGAATGTAACTGTTGCACCCTGATAATCCTGAATCCTTCCACTATTATTTCTGGCACGTTGATCATGGGAACCCGTGAGCATCCTGCAAATTTAAAGAGAAAGCAAGTGAGTGGCGCTAAGGCGAAAGCCATATTTTGAAAACGGCCCGCCCTCAACCCGTGAAACTCTCGCAACTTGTTAAAACGAATGTGCGCGGCGCTAATGCGAGAGGCACATTTTGAAGACCACCTGCCCTCCATCCGTGAAGCTCTTGCAAGTTCATAATCCGAATGTGCGTGGCACTAAGGCGAGAGCCACATTTTTTAAATCACCTGCCCTCAATTCGTGAAGCTGTTGCAAATTCTGAAAACGAATGTGCGCGGCGCTAAGGCACGAGCCACAGTTTCAAAACGGCCCGCCCTCCATCTGTGAAACTGTTGCGAATGTTTAGGCTTCAGGGTCATACATGGTGAGGAAGTCTCAGGCGAAACGCCCGACCCGCCCTAAAAACGGCCTCGGGTTGCGACAGGTAGAAGTTATTCATAAGGAGTATGAATTGATGGTGAGGATGATGACGAGGACGAGGATGAGGATGAGGATGAGGATGAGGATGAGGATGAGGATGAGGAAGAGGAGGAGGAGGAGGAGGAGGAGGAGGAGGAGGAGGAGGAAGAGGACGAGGAGGAAGAAAAGGAGGAGGCGGAGGACATGCCTATCTCAAAAACGAGCGTTCTACCTGAGAGGTCCTACCACTCTGGGCGCGAACGTGCCCCGCTTGACGCCCCCTGGGGAAACCTAAGTGCGACGCGTGCTCCATCGCGGTGGTCACGTGGTTCTGAGAATCGACGTGCCTGTTTCCAAACGTTGGCATTCCACCTCAGAGGTCCCACTAATGTGGACGCCAATGGACCCTGGCCGGCCCCCCCTTCGGAGACTCCACTGCGATGCCTGCTGCGTCTCGGTGATCCTGGGGCTCTGGAAAGAGAGACGGCTGCCTCCTTAACGGGCATTCTATCTGAGAGGTCCCACCAGCCTCGGCGCGAACGGACCTGCGACATGCCTTTGGTCGACCCCCCTTCGGGGGGGGCCCACATGCGGTACCTGCTACATCGCATTGACCATTGTCGGCGTCCCCCCAACATACTTATTCTATGTGTTCGTCGCCCCCCCGGGGGCGACGCGCGCACCGAGAACTCTTATGGTATATGCGTCGTAGCGGGCGCTTTCTGGCCACACCGCTCGAGAAACGATCTACTACAAGATGGGTATACTGTATGTTCGGGTCGGACGCGCGCCTCCAAGGCGGACATATAGTATTAGTATGTTTCTGTGCGTCCCTCGGAACAGAAACTTGCCGAGATATCACCCAAAGAAGACATTCTACTTGGTAGGTCCCGCCAGTCCTGGCGCGAGCGGGCCCGTGGAATACCCCTGGTCGACCTTCCTTTGGGAGACCCACATGAGATGCCTGTTACGTAGCGTTGATCATGGGGTTCTGAGAAGAGAGCCGTCTACCTCCGAACGCGGGCATTCCACCCGAGAGGTGCCGCAAATGTGCACGCGAACGGGCCTGCGGACCGCCCCCCGTAGATTCCCTTCTGGGAGGCGCAAGTGCGACGTCCACTACATCGCCGTGATCACGGGGCTCTGACAAGTCACGCGCCTGCCTTTCAACACGGACCTTCGACTACAGAAGTCCCACCAGTACTGGCGCGAACGGGCCCGTGGAGCACTCTTAGTCGACACCCTCTTGCAGGGACCCAGTGTGGTGCCTGCCACACCGCTGTGGTAATGGTGCTGTGAAAAGCGACGCGACTCCCCTCCCCACACGGGCATTCCACTTGAAAGGTCTTTCCAATCTTGGGTCGAACATTCCTGTGGATCGCCCCTGGTTGAGATCCCCTCCGCTCGGGAGGCCGCAATGCGATGCCTTCTCCGCTGTTGTCATGAGGCTCGGGAAAGCGACGCGCCTACCTCCACTATATTTCTTCTGGTGGCCAGGAGGCCGAAGTGCGATGCCTGAGACATCGTGGCGGTCATTCGGCTCTGTCAGGACACTCGGCTGCTGTGCCAAAGCAGGCGTTCTGCATGAGAGATCCCGGTAAATCCGGGCGCCAGCCAGCTAGGCCGGCCGTGATGCACGCCTGGGCAGGTCCCGCTCGGAAGGGTCTGGGTGGGTCTGAATGTTGATGAGTTGAGTCAGTGTATGATTGGGTATTCGTGTGTCTGAGTCTGAGCGAGTCTGAGCATGAGCGAGTCTGAGTGTACATGAGTCTGAACACGAGTGAGTCTGGGCGCGAGTGGACCAAGCATGAATCAGCCTTGGTGCCAGTGATTCTTGGTACGAGCGACTGGGGTGACAAGGGGGAGGAGCCGGGAGGAGGAAGACGCGAGGCGGAGAGCCCGCACTACTGGTTGTTCGACGCGGAGGTCGATACATGCGCATTAACTTTCTCATGCATTCCTTTTCGTATCGGTGAGTCTGAGTTGTATGTTTGAGTATAGTGAGTCTAAGTGTGAGCGAATATTCGCACAGGTGGCTGAGTATCATTGAGCTTGCGCGCGAGCGCCTGCGAGCGAGCCTGCGAATGTGTGACTTGGGCTTGAGTGTGAGCAAGGCTGCACCTTTCCCTGGGATCCTTCTGTTTAGGGCTCTCGGAGGTCCCCACAATCTGCTCGTCTTCTGTTTCTTGCCGAATGGCCTGGTCCCCAGTTCTTGTAGTGGCCTCCGGCCAGTGCCGCCGACCCGGGGCGCTCCCGACGATGCTCGCGTTCGCTTGAAGGCCTACGGGGCCGTCTTGGGGCCCTTTGGGGCCGTCGTAGGAGGAGGCCTCTTGAGGGGGTCTTTGAGCCTCTTGGGGGCTTCTTGGAAGCCTTTTTGGCTGTCCTAGGGCGTTTCTGGCCCGTCTGACGCCGTCAGAAGCCGTCTTGGGCGCCTCGCTGTGCAGTCTGGGAGCACTGGGGGCGCTTCGGGGCCGTCTTGGAGGCTATCTGAGCCGTCTTGGGGGCCTATGTGGCCGTCTTGGGGCCCTCTTGGGGCCGTCTCACGGGCCTCTTGGGCCGTCATAAGGTGTTCTTGGAGGTCTCTGGGGCGATTTTGGCAGCCTCTGGGGCCGTCGGAAGGCCAGAAAGAATGGAGCGTCCCAATCCCTCGAAAGCATGCAGTACATCAATATTTTGGGCTTTCTCTGTTTTTTTTTGAGGGCATCCTTGGCTATCTTGGGTGCATCTTGAGACGTCTGGGAAATATCTGGCAGTCATCTTGGGCCCTCAGGCCCCTGGGTGGGAATTTGGCGGATTTTACATGTCCCCGCCCCGCCCAGAAAACGGAGCATAGGCGCCTCCCCCCCTACCCCCCGTACACCCCCCTTCCCTGGCAGAGCCCCCCCGGCCCCCCCCCAGCAGAGCTGAAGCTCAGGCTGTAGGCTGTAGCTCAGGCTCTTTGAAACTCACACGCCAGCTCGGCGGATTTTTCTTCTGCTGCCATCTTCTCTGCCTCCCTGGACTCAGCAGCAGGAACCTCGCCTCCCTGTAACCTGGGCAGGGCCCTCTTCCCATGCTCTGTAGGACGGCCCTAGCAGGCTCCAATTGCCTTGTGTGCCCCTTTCTGGGCACAACTTGGCACCCGAGGCAAACGAGCTTGCCGAATCTCTGATGGACTCCAATGGCGCGTGAAGAGTGCAGCTCTCTGCCGTTGAACTTCGAGGGGTACTGCGGGCGAGAGAGCAACACTGCGCAACGAGCCACGCATGCACGGACCCGTGGCATACACCCTGGCGGCTTCCATGGGGAGGCCCAATGCCATGCTTGCCGCATCGCGCCGATCACGGGGCTCTGAAGCGATATTTGCATTTACTCTGCCAGGCATCCGTTTCGCCCGAGGCGTCCTGGCATGAACGGGCCTGTGGAACACCACTTGGTCGACACCCCCTCGGGCGGCCCAAATACCATGCCTGCCTCATCGCGGTGGTCCTCTGGATCTAACAAGAGACTCGTCGACCCTCCCCAAACCAGTAATTCTCCTCGAGGGGTTCCAACGCTTTGGACACGAACACGTTCGTGACCCACCTCTGGTCGACACCTCTTAGGGTGCCCAAGTGCCATGCCTGATTCATCGCGGTGACCATTGGGCTATGAAAGGTGGGGCGTCTATCCCCCCCAAAGCGGGCGGCCTTTCTATTTGAGAGTTCCCAACCATTTGGGTACGAATGGAATCGCGAAGCGCCCCTGGTCGACCCCCCTTTTGAGTTGCCCGACCGCCATGTCTGCTACATCGCAGTGGTCCTTGGGCTATGAAATGAGACGTGCCGCCCCCCCCAACACAAAATGGTAGTTGCCATTCTACATGAGTGATCCCAACACTTTGGGCACGACTGGGCTCGTAGAGCACTCCTGGCCGATCCCCCATTTGTGGCATCCAGACGCCATGCCTGCTACATTGCGGTGGCCGTTGGGCTCTGAAGCAGGGAGACGTCTACCTCTGCACAAGCGGCCATGCCACACGAGAGGCCTCAACAATTTTGACACGAACCGGCTAGTGAAACACCCATGGCCGACCCGCCTTTGGGGCGCCCCAGTGCCGTGCCTTTCATCGCGATGATCAATCGTCTCTGAAATGAGACACGCCTTATCCCTCCATTGACGCCATTCTTACTTGATGTTTCCAAACAATTTGGACATGACCGCGTTTGTGACTCACCCCTGGTCGACCCTGCTTGGGGTGGCCAACTGCCATGTCTGTAACGTCGCGATGATCGTGGAGCTCCAGGTGAGACTGAGTCCCAGTGATTCTGCGTATGGGTGAGCCTGAGTATGCGTGAATCTGCATGTCTGTGTGTGGGAGTGAGTGGGTATGGGTCTGAGTGACTCTGAATGGGAGCGAGTCTGAGTACTTGCTATTCTGAGTCAGAGCGCCGAATCTGATGGAGTCTGCTCGTGACCGATTCTGAATGTGAGTGATCTGATTGTGGTTGAATTTGCGTATGCGTGCATCAGAGTGTGCGTGAGTGTGTGTGTGTGTGTGTGTGTGTGAGTGAATGTGAGTATGGGAGTTTGGGTAGTCTGAGAATGGGCGAGTCCGATTGTGATTGGGTCTGAGTATGAAGTGGTCTGAGTGTGAGCGTCTGGTATGAGCGAGGCAGGGACGGGAGAGTGAGATGGTGAGGTGAGGAGGCGGGACCGTAACACTAATAACAGTACCCCCCAAATCTAGGATATGGAGAACAATGCTCCCGAGCTTGGGATCGGGGTTGGGAAACTCGCAATCCATTGTGCAGGATTGCATAGCGAATAACAAGGACATGTTTTTTCCTGCAGGGATGGTTCAAGCGGTCGCTGTACTGTTCAAGCGATCAGCTTGTATCCCTGCACTGCGCCTGTAGTGGTAATTCAGGGATGGGTAGGGCCAGTTTGAGAAGTCTGAATTGGGGTTCGCTCGTCTGGTTAGCTATTGACAAACGTACAGCCTTGCTAACATGAGCAGAAGTACAGGCGGCTCCTACCAGCAGCGGCGCGAGCATGGTACATATGCGGGGATGATGGGCGATTTGATCTGGAGAGGTGGCAGTGATCAGATATCTCCAGGTCGCGAATGTTGGTGTGGGAGCGAGGGGGAGGGGATAATCGGGTAGCGGGGGCAGCGACGGAAGTGAGGGGGGGACGCCAGGCGAGAACAAGGGAAGCAACTGCTCCGCAGCTGTTTGGGAGGCGACTCGAGCATCGAACCAGCACTGCGAGCCTTCGAGCATGGCGCCGAAGAAGGGCAGCAAGCGCGCCACCTCCACCCCGGCCGCGGCTGGCCGCGCGGGCAAGGCGTCGAAGCCGACGCCGCAGGAGGAGCAGCTGCAGGCGCCAGACTGCCGTGGCAGCACGCCTTGATGTTTTCGCGAATCCAAGCCAGCCCATCCAGAGACGACTCGGAGTCGAGCTGTCTCGACCACGACCAGAGGGGGGTAGGGTGAGGGGGGAAGGCTTCTTAGCAGCAGCCCTGCTTCTTAGAAGGCGCGGGCCTTGTCTGCAGATGTAAGGCTGGCGCCTTCTAACAAGCAGCCTCCTTCTAAGAAGCCTTCCCCCCTCTGTGCGCGCCGCCAACTGTCGTGAGAACCAGGTCACCCGCGTGGGCGCGAAGAGAGTCGCGCTTCGCGCATCGAGGTCTGGGCCCGAGCGGCTGCCGTTCTCCAAGGGGGGCAGCACGGGGACACGACGAGGCGAAGGTAAGCGCTCATGGCGCACCGCGCTGGGTGACGTAGGACACAAGAAGGCGAGTTGTCGAGAGAAGGCTGGCTCTGGAGCGCTGATGAAGCACCATGGGGGGATTGGTCACATCGTGGTCGCGCACCGCGTCTGGTTACGTAGGACACAAGAAGGCGAGTTGTCGGGAGAAGGCTGGCTCAGGAGCACCGATGAAGCACCATGGGGGGATCAGTCACATCGTGGTCGCGCATCGCCTTAGGTGACGTAGGACACAGAGGCGAGTTGTCGGGAGAGGGCTGGTTCAGCAGCTCTGATGAAGCACAAGGGGGGATCAGTCACATCGTGGCAGGGATCGGCCCAAGCAGCTTCCCTCCCAATGGCCAACTAGGGGCCTGGTGGAAACCTGCGCCTTGGGCCACATTGGGTCCTCCGGGGGTCCCTGGGAGTACTCTGTGGCTCACTTGGGCCTCTCTTGGGGCCATGCCGAAGGGTACTGACCAAGAAAGGAGAGCACTCATGTAGCAAACTCCTTGTGGAGCCCGGCAAAGGCCCCTTTGCGGCCTTCTTGTGACTCCCTTGCGACCCTCTTGGGCACTTGGTGCCTGTCTTGGGGATCTCTCGAGTTATCTCGGGGCCACCCTGAGGGCGCAACGGCCAATGGAAACCGAAAAGGCGAGAAGGCGAATCTCATTCTTCGAATTTTATGGTTTGGCCTCGCCGAGGCATCTTTGGGTGGCTTGGGAGACATCAGCGCCATCTCGGGGCCTGCTTGAAGTCTCTAGTAGCCCTTGAGAAACCGTCTTGGTCAATTCGGGCTATCATGTCATCTTTGAATGATTGTCTGGGGTCCCCTCGGATGCGTCTGGGCCAATCTTGGACTCACTGGTTGCGCCCCCCGTTCAGATCCCAGGGCGGGTGAGGCGGTCAATCCCAGCAGGGGGGAAACATCGCACCCACGCTGAGAGTGAAGGCGGGATGTGACGAAGAGGCCCGTCACGAATGAGCCGGAAAAGCGCTACGGCCCAAGCAATGACCCAGGCACCCGATGGTCTTTAGCCTACCCCAGAAGTCCCGACCTTGTCTTAAGTCGGGCGTGTCCCTCTACTGGGGGAATATTCAAAAGGAGTCAGAAAATAGTCTGGGGACGATTTTTGGACTATGTTTGAGCATTAGGGGGCAATTTTGTTTGTTATATTTTTTTATCTCTCGCCCAAAAGCTCCCTGTAAGGGGGACACGCCCGACTTAGACCTTGTCCCCGGGGCCGGCTTTTGCGTCCCGAGCCGTGCTTCGACTGCCCTGGGGCCCCGCGAGGGGCCCGGCGAAAGGGGCCCGGGGGCCGAGGCCCGACGAGAGACCCCCGCCGTGGCTTTCCCTTGGTGTCGACAGGCCGGAGGCCTGGGGACGGGCACGCCAGGAGGAGGAGGAGGAGGAGGAGGAGGAGGAGGAGGAGGAGGAGGAGGGAGGAGGAGGAGGGGAGGAGGAGGAGGAGGGGGAGGAGGAGGGGGAGGAGGGGGAGGAGGAGGAGGAGGAGGAGGAGGAGGAGGAGGAGGAGGACGAGGACGAGGAAGAGGACGACGAGGAGGAGGAGGAGGAGAAGGAGGAGGTGGGGAAGGAGTGGGCACGCCCCCAGACACTCGCCGATGTGATCTCTTCACTCCGCGGCCCCAGAGAGCTCCCGACCCCTCCCCAAGGGGGCGGGGTTTCGTCCCAGCTCCACTGTCCATGGCCCCCGGGCCCGAGGACGGGCCCCCGAGGCCAGGAAGGCCGCCGGCGAGGAAGGAATAGCATGTCCTCGGCTCTCCGGGCCCCAGGCTGTGGCGCAGGCCCTCGAGATCGCCGGGCTGCCCGACGGCTGCCGCGAGATGCTGCTGGCGGTGCTCCCGCTGAGCCTGGGCATGCCCGCGGACGCGCGCCACGCCGTGCAGGAGACCCTGCCAGTCAGGCAGTGGCGAAGCGTCCTGGCTAGCCTGTAGTCCTGCCAAGCACAATGTTCTAATACCCTTCTGTGATCTGCACGAAGTGTTCTTGGAACACTTCTGGCTCGGGCTGTCTTGTTTTAACACATCGGTCTTATGCTCTAAGAACAGCGATGTGGCTCTCAGAACACGTCTGGGGTCTAAGAGCATGTCGGGGCAGGCCTACGGGAATGCCGGGACGGTCGGTCCCTGCTCGAGCCAGAGAGCGCGCGGGGGCCTCGGGCCGAAGTCCAGGAGCACCCGCCGGCTCTCCATCCAGGAAGTGCGCACGGCACTGGTCCGCAGCAGGCCCGAGGCGAGGCTCGCCTCTCGAGCCCTCTCGACCCGCCGGCTCGGAAAAACAGATCCGCGGATCTCTGGGGAGGGAGGCCGCCCGCCGGGCCGAGGAGCCAGGCGCGCCGCCCCCGGGGGCCCCCGGGAGGTGCGCCTCCCCGCGGGGGCCGCCGCGGCGCGCAGGGGCCTCGGGCCGAGAGGCCCGCCGCCCCTCCCGCGCCCCCCCCCGACCAGGAAGCAGACGACACCTCCTCCTCCTCCTCCTCCTCCTCCTCCTCCCTCCCTCCTCCCCTCCCCCTCCTCGTCCTCCTCCTCCTCCTCGTCCTCCTCCTCCTCCTCCTCCTCCTCGTCCTCCTCCTCCTCCTCCTCGTCCAGGAAACAGACGACACCGACCCCCACGGGGCCACACCAGGAGACTGCTCTTTTTAAGGGTCGGGCGATCACCCGGGTTATCGGGCTTGCCTCCCCTCCCCCCCTCCCAGGATAGCCTAACCTCCAGGGCCCCACGGGGCTATACCAGGAGGCTGTTCTTTTTTAGGGTCGGGCGATCACCCGGGTTTTGTTGAAGCATTCGCAAGAGCGCGCGCGAAAACTCTGCTGGAATCTGACGTTGCGAAACCATGAAGAGCCGACGAACATCACAAAGGGCGCCAGAAACCGACGAGGAAACGCCGAAAGCCCAAAGATACGCCGGGTTATCGGGCTTGCCCCCACTCCCCCCCTCCCAGGATAACTTAACCTCGCTGGTTGTGCAGGTCCGCGGGAGGGGGGGCGCGGGCATATGCAGGGCTGCCCACAGCGCGAGGGTTAGGTTATCGGCCGGCAGTCTCTCCCCCTCCGGGATAACCCGGGTTATCGCCGATTCAAAAAACACGGTCTCCAGGAGATTTGGCGCGAGTTGTTGCTTGGTGTACGCCAGGGCCCCCGGTCTCCAGGAGATTTGGCGCGAGTTGTTGCTTGGTGTACGCCAGGGCCCCCGATGGCCGCGGCGCAGCATGGAGGGCCGCAGGTGGGGGTGGCGTCGTTCGCTTCTTGGCCAACCGGGGCGGGGCCTCCGGGGCCATTTATCGGGCCCAGGGGCCATCAGAAATGGGTCCGGAACGGAACAGCACACCATGGGGAAGGGATCGGGACCTCTGGGGCCGCGGATCGAAAGCTCGTGTCGACGGATGTCTGGGTCGGCCTTGACCTTCGGGGCCCGTGGTCGGGCACCGGGGCGGGGCTATGAAACCACCCCGGGGGCAAGCCGCGGGGATCTCCTGGGGCCGCGGGCCGGAGCAACCACGTCGGCGGGCGTCGGGGTTCGAAGAGGTGGCGGGCCCGCTTTCGTCAAGGCGACAAGGGCGTGGGGAGTGCGCTTCGACACCGACGCCTCCCCTGCCTCTCCGATCGGCCCACCTTCTGGCCTCCTTTTCCTCCTCCTCCTCCTCCTCCTCCTAGCCTCTCGCGCGCCCAGGAGTTTCGTGCAGCAGGGCAGGCGTAGGTCACCGTGCGGAACGGCCCTCCGCCACAGTCCGCCCCCCCCCCAGGCTCCCCCGCGCGAGATGTTTGATGTGTCTTGTGCCTCTCGTGTGCGCGGTGGCAGCCTGCCGTGATACGTTTACATACGTCGCGTGGAACTGCCAGCACGGGGACTTTGAGAGATACGGTGACATCTCGGAGGAGTTCAGATATACTGACATTGTGGCGGTTACGAGCACGGGGGAGCGAACGGCAGATGACAGACTTCCTGTGTTTTCAGACTTGCGTTGCCATTTCGTGACCAGATGCGGCTACGTCCCAGGCGTGCATGTACAAAAGCATGTGGAGTCTCTTTGCTCTTACGTAAGCGAATATTCAAGAAACGTGACGTGTACGACGTGCCGACGATACCAGTATCCCTTCACGGCAGGGTGGCGGTGTTTCGACTGCGGTCGGGACGCTTTGCTATTTTTTCCGATCTTGTACTTTCCACCCCGCCCGTCGGCGCGAAGACAAGGACGAGAGATGGTTGCTTCGTGGACGAGTCTTCAGGCGAGGTATCGTGCCACGGTCAACGAGATGTGCCAGTGGCTGGAGCGCACACTGACATGGACGTGCAGGCGCTCGTCGCTGCTGATGGGCTTCGACCTGAATGACTCGTTCGGGGTGCGCCAGGTCAAAGGCCAGCAAGTGCGCGTGTCCGCCCCCGCGCTGGGCCCGTTCGCGCAGGATCTCCAGAGGTTTGCCGCGGACCAGTTGCTGGAAATCTTCGAGAGGCACGCGGTGACGGTTGCCTCGACGTTCTACAATGTGGGCGCCACTTACTTCGGGTATAGAGGATCTCGCTGCAACGACTTCGTGGCGGTTTACGACTGGCAGATGGCGCACGTGAGCACGTGTCTCGCGCTCCGTAAGAAGAACTTGCGCCTTAAGTTGAATCTGCAGCAGGGCCTACAGGACCATGTGCCGATCTTGCTGCAGATGGACTACGGCTTCAGCTTCAGCCCGCAGCAGTCGCCGCCCGTACGTTGGGACTTTGACAAGCTCGCGGCGGCGCTGAAGTAAGGCGTTGGGGTGGAGAGTTTCATGGGTGACCTCGAGCTGCAGTTCCAGGAACCGGGCGACTTTTACGACGCGCTCCTTCACGCACCGTCACCTGACGCGGCCTGGGAGCTGTGGATCACGATCGTGCGCGAGACGGCCTCCCGCCACTTCGACCGCAAGACGACGCAGGAGCCCGAGAGGCTCGAGCTGGTACTGGAACGCAGCCGCCTCCTTCGGGCACGTCGGGGCGAACTGGGGCGCGGTGGTGCCAGTGCCGAGGCGGCCTTGCAGCTGGCGCTCTGCCCGAGGCGGCTTCGCCTATTGCGGGGGCGGCAGTTCGAGGAGGCGACGATCCAGCTCGTGAAGGAGATCGGAGCGGCGTGGAAGGGCTCAAGGCTCAATAGCTCAAGGCTCAATAGCATACTCTATACAACCTACCTGTCTTCTTTCACGAACTCATTTCCTTCCACGTTCGTGGCGCCGAGCTGGGCAGGAATGGACAGTGCTAAAGGTAAGCGTTCTGGTGCAAAAACAGGCTCGACTCCTGAGAGACAGAAGGCAAAACCGAACATTATGAAGGAGATCGTTGACGCGGAAATCGGAGCTGGGGGGCCCGAGGATGAGATGATACCAGGGAGCAAGGGAAGCAGCAGCAGCAGTGGATTGGAGGATGCACCGACTTGGTTCAAACAATACGAAGCCCGGCAAACCAAGATGATAAAAGACGAGATGAACAGTGTCAAAGGCCTGATTGACCAAGCGCGGATCGAGGCTCAGGACGCAAGGAGGGCGGCGGAGGAGGTACAGGAGAAGATGGAGGAGATGGAGATGGAGATGGAGGGGATCCGGACCGACCTCGACGACGTGTACCTCACCAAGGAGCAGATTGAGCAGATTATCGAAGATAAGCTCCAGGACACACTTCAGGACCAACAACCTAAAACAGTGGGAGGGAACAGAAGGTATAGTCAGGGAAGGAGGGAAAACACCACGGAGGAGGAGAAGGAGAAAGAGACCCGTGCCAGGCAGGTCATCGCCTTCGGTTTCGAAGGAAACACGAAGGCGGCAGCGGCGATACAACATCTTGAACAACTTCTTCAACGGCTTCTTGGAGACGGTGCTGATGCCCGCACTAAGGTAACAACGGGCACCGATCCTACCAGAATGGGCGTGATGGAGTTCCCAACGGTTACGGCCAAGGTAAACTTTTGGAAGAAAGCGAGGAGTGCATTATCTACTGACGAGAACGCTTTCGGCAAGATCTTCTTCCGCAACAATCTGACGATGGAGGAGCGCGAGCGGGAGAAACGATTGGGGTACACAAAGCATTACCTCACAGAGCACGCCGAGCATTCACACCAGGAAATCAAAATCATCTGGACTAAAAGTATGGTTGTGCTGAAGGACGGGCTGGGGAAGGAACGAAAAATCGCATGGTACGATGAGGAAGGAAATTGGCATACCACCACCACGGGGAAAGTAGTGAAGAAGGAGGTGGAGGAGGCGATGGAGACATGGAGGAAAAAGGTACGCCCAGAGCCCGAGACAGAGAGCGAGTGACGTTACGACGACACTTTTGGAAGTACCACAAGAAGTAATATTTGGGCACCCGGAAGGTCAGCTTTGGAAGGATTTCCCAACTCTTCCCTCCCGACAGCTTTTGGGGGAGATTCGGGGGCTTCAGCATGCGAAGATAGCGACTTCCCAGCAGGATCATTCAAACCTCTCAGGACTGTCGGTGAAGTTCGACGCCATTCCGACCCGTCTGCTTCGACGACTCCTACACAACCACGGACTATGTTCGATTTTGGCAACGACACGCAGGACAACTACGCACCGATTGCAGCATCTCCGACTCCAGCGGCACAGGATCTCCGACTCCAGCGCCATAAGCATGCACTGGTTTCCGACTGTGGCTCTCCCCTCCCGCGCCCTCCATACCTACCCCGGCCACTCCCGACTCCCGTGCCAGAGGACGTTGATTCAGGCGACGTTTCACCGAATTCTTCGTGCCATCTAGCCCGACAGACGGCTAGTGATCTCCCATATCGTCGTCGTGTGACGGTTCCCGACTCCGACTCCGGCAACGGGGCGCAGGTACCCCTACCAGGACGGCCTCTCCAAGACCATCATATTCGTCGAGATGAGCATGTTTCACCAGCGACGGCTCCATTCTCCACCTCCCCACCTCCAGGTTCTACGACTCCCGTTCCAACCTCTACGACTCCAGCTTCCAACCTCCAGCTTCCTACCTCCACGCCGGCGAGAAATTTTTCACCACGAGTTTCACATCAATGTCCACATTCCGACTCCGGTTCCCTCTCCCGCATCCCTGGCTCCAGGATCGTGGCGTCCGACTGCCGCAGAGGAGATTCTGGTTACGAAGGTGATCGTGCTGCACAGCCTCACGCCCAGCTCAACGCGGGAGGACGGGGTGGAGGACGTCGAGCCTACAGTGTCGTATCAGGCGACGTTCCGTCATGCATCTTGCAGCTCCGAGGTATAGCACCCGCTGGAGCTGTTGTTCCTTCAACTCCGACCCGGTACGACGCCGGACCAGTTTCACCCCTGCCAGGATTGAGCGGGAATGCGAGGTCGCACCACAATGAACACGACGGGCCACGAGCTGCAACAGCGCAGCCTGATCAAGGACATCTTTCACCGACTCCGGCTACTACATCTACGACTCCGGCTTCCAACTTGCTTTCTCTCTCCTCCAACCTCCGACCTTCAGGACACGTTTCACCGACTCCGGCTACTATCTGTACGACTCCGGCTTCCAGCTTGCGCCCTCATTCTTCCGACCTCCGACCGTCAGAGGTAAATCTCCGACCCGCCACCTCCGGCCCAAACCCTTCAGAAGGTGCTCATCCGAACACGTTTAGAAGATACTTTGACGTTTCACCACCGGCAAATACTTTTTTCCTTCAGCCTCCGACTCCGGACCCACGGACAAAATCGAGCGAGGATGGGGGGGGCATATATTCGCGTATTGATTTTGACTCGCCTGCAGGATCTCTTATGCCCCCCAGGAGCTGCGCAGGAACGTCGACTCCAGCGGCTTATCGCACTCTCGTCGATCCATCGGCTCCCACATCACGGTCAACAGTCCCGCGCTCTCCGACTCCATGGCACGTGCATGCCGAACTTGATGCTCCACGCAGCCACGGCGGAGGACGACGGACCTACAGCAACGCTCCCGGAGATGTGCCGTTGTGCATCCTACGCCGCGGACGTTCTACTTCCGACTCCGGCTTCCGGCTACATCCCGTTCCTCATGAAGGGCATTGTCGTTTCACATCCTCTTCCTACTCGGACTCTCAACCACTCTGCTCATCCCACCGGCTCCCAGGAGCCCCAGAAGCAGCACCGGAACCTCCAGACCTTGGAACCACTTCCGGGTCACAGCCGCTATTGCCTACGCAGTTCACGGTGCTACACAAAAACGTGCGCGGACTTACGACGGCAGAGCGCGTTCTGGAATTATTTGAGGAATTACGGGGAGCAGCATGGGATTTTATCACACTGAATGAGACGTGGAGGGATTCAAAGGAGGAATTTTGGATTTCTGGTGATGGCCACGCTTTCGTGGGATCAGGACTCAATGCTACTAGCCGCGGCGTCGGGGTTCTTGTGCACAAACGGTGGGTTCAATCGATGCGAGTATTTCGACCAATCAACGAAAGAATTGTATACATCGACGTGCGACGGGGCCGATCCAAGTTGAGATTGGCCAGTGCGTACTTCCCACATGGAGGCTATGCAGACCACCACGTACAGACGATGTATGACTTTCTTGGGAATCTACAGAGAGAGGCTGCGACGGCAAAAACGATGTTTATCGTTGGAGCGGATTGCAACGCCAGGGTTGGGCAGGCCACGATCGACGATGACCATGAGTCAATTGGGCCGCGCGGCATGCCTGATACCAATGTGCGCGGTCAGTGGCTTAAACAGTGGGCCGCACAGCACCGACTACGACTTCTGAACACATATTTCCGCAAAAGGCCGGAGCGTGTCTATACGTATACATCTCCACTAAATGTTCATAGGCAGATTGATTATTTCTTGGTCAACAAACGGGTATGGACTGCAGCTCGCGACTGCGAGTCAACGGGTGATGTCGATATGGGATCCGACCACAGAGCCATGCGGGCCATCGTGAAGGTACCGACACCGACGGCACCACAAACAACACAGCGAAAGATACGGCACTGTACGCCTAAATGGCCACCGCGTGATGTATCACAGTACCAGACAGTACTGACGGACAAATTGGAACACATGTTATTCGATCTCCGACTCCAGCTCAAGTGCGAGGCAATCGAGGACGCTATCAAAACAACCATGGCAGAAGTACATTCCGCAACCACAGCAACGACCAGCAGGAGACGGCAACCAACGACGGAGCGCTTGACCGACCTACTATGCGACAGACGCGCGGCCCCACAGACAGACACCATGCAGCGTCGACAACTGAACAAGGCTATCAAGAAGGAGATCCGGGCCATCAGGCGGGCCACGCAGAGAGCCCGAGTCGACCACATCCTGGCGCAGTACAAGGAGCTGAAGAAGATCAGTGGAGCAACAACGTACAAGCAGAAAGAGCTAATCACCAGCATGCTGGATCAGGACGGGCGCGCACTGAATGATAGGCAATCTATCGCGGACGTCTTTGCGACATTTTACGAGCAGCTGTATCAGGATACCCGCAGTGCAGCACATGTGGCAACGAGGCCCGACACCCCTCCAATCCCAGCGTTCACCAATTCTGAAATAGAACACGCTTTGAAAGGACTCAAATCAAACAAGGCAGCCGACACCGAAGGTATCGTTGCAGAGATGCTCAAGTCAGGCGGGAAGGCTCTTCGATACATTTTGCTTGACTTGTTCAACCGCATTCTGCGCCCCGGCACTCCGACACCGAAAAATTGGAAGCACACGGTAATCAAGGTCTTGTACAAAAGTGGCGACCCGCAGCTCCCTCAGAATTACAGGCCAATTGCGACAATCCCCATGCTGTATAAGTTGTTCTCTCGCCTGCTGTACAATCGTTTGCTCCCGATCCTCGATCCTCAACAGAGCCGGGATCAAGCAGGATTTCGGCCCAACTGCAGTGCGACAGACCACCTGTTCACTCTCGCGCAGATCCAGGAAAAAGCCAACGAGTGGACGATACCTGTATGGACTGCGGCGGTCGACTTCAAAAAAGCTTTTGATAGTGTCAGCCACAAGAGTATGTGGGGCGCGATGCTCCAACAGGGCACGCCACCGGCATACGTATATTTACTTTCAGACTTGTACTGTGGACAGACCGCGTCGGTCCGGACAGACAAAGGCAGCAAGACATTCAACGTCGAGAGGGGCACCAAACAAGGCGATCCACTTAGCTCTCTCCTGTTCAACAGCACCACCGAGCACATCATGCGCAACGTCAAGCAGAAGTGGCTACAGAAAAACATGGGGATCCTGATGCAGTCAGGGGACGAAAGACTCACCAACCTTCGTTTTGCAGATGATATAATGCTTGTGGCAGGCTCGCTGGAACACATCACGAGCATGATTTCCGACCTCAGCATCGAAGCTGCGAAATCAGGTCTTCTCCTGCGCCCAGATAAAACAAAGATTTTGCATAACGGGTACTGGAGATCACGCAGGCGCAGGTTGCCGAGCCATGCGGTGGCAAATGGAATGCACATCGAGATCTTGCCCACCTACAAATCAACGAAATATTTGGGACGGAAGTTTCAATTCAGCGATTTCCACGCAGCCGAGCTAGAGAACCGAATCTCTGCAGGATGGCGAAAGTTCTTTGCGCAAAGACAAGAGTTGATGGATAAGCACTACTCGCTCAACAGCAGGATACGGCTATTTCACGGAACGGTTACACCCACTATACTCTATGGTTGTGAAGCTTGGACAATGATATCGACTATGGAGAACCGGTTGCGCAGGGTACAGAGGCAAATGTTACGCATGATTTTGCAGACGCCGAGACGGCGTACGACAGCAGGTGACCACCGTGACGGGCAACCAGAAAGCATTGCAGACTCAGCAGCGTCGACCGACGACGATATCCCAGACCACCCGGTCCAAGAGTGCGAAGACGACGGATTGGAACCTTGGGCGGAGTGGATCCGCAGAGCAACAAAGAAAGCATAATACACCCTTACGCGACTAAATCTTGCAGATTGGGTATCGATTCAACGACGACGGAAATGGAAATGGGCTCGCAAGGTTCTACTGTCCAACAACAGCTGGACGGCACGGGCGTTGTTGTGGAATCCGGAGGCAGACGTCGAGTGTGACACTCGCCGACACCCAGGCCACCCGAAGAAGCGATGGTCTGATGATCTGCGGCAATTCATCTTATCAGAACAAAGTTGTGCGGGATACCATTGGTATGATGTTGCCACGACGGACGTTTGGGGAACGATGGAGAGCAGATTTGTCAGTAGATAATGTGATTGTACATTTTTTCATAGCACTGTTTGAATTCCCTCCCTCGCGTTTCCTCCGTCGTCCCTCCCGTCGCTCGTCCCTCCCCCTCCCTCCCTCGGCCTCGCCTCTCGTCCTCGCTTGTCGTGCGTCCCTCTCTCCTTTTGTGCGTCCTTCCCCTGCCATGCAGCATCGCGCGTTCATGCCACCGCCAACCGGTGCTGAGCCCGCGGCCACGCTCGTTTCACACAATGGCGCCATGGCGCCCGCCTGCAGCGCCCCCGCCGGCGTGCACCTTGCAGGTCCGAGTCCGAGTCCGAGTCCGAGTCCGAGTCCGAGTGGAAGGGCCAGCGACGCGCGGATGTGTGGAGTTTGGCCCACAACCTAGCAGGGCGCTGCAGTGGGCCGAGGCGGCGTCGCTACAACCTCGCGGAGACGTTCGTGCCGAGGGCGTCGGAGGCGTGCGAGCATTTCAGCGGGCCTGGACACGCAGGCGGGTTCTCAGCGGTGCCCGTCGACTACGATGAGTACCAGCAGGAGCTTCTGATGGGCCTGCCGCGGCCAGCGTCCATGGGCAGTGGCAACTACTTGCATGCGGAGCAGGCTCGGGGTCGCTCCGCGCCGACGGAGGTGCTGATGGCGGTGCTGGATCCGAACAGGCGCTTCGATGGCAGCTACAGGCAGCCTCGACTCCGTGATAATAAGGAGCGGGAAGGCGATGGTGAGGCTCCTGCGCGCCCCCGACCGCGCCCGCAGTTCGCCCCCTGCGTGCGACTGGGCGGCGATCGTCGGGGTTAGGGCGCGGAGCAGCAGCTCGAGGCCATTGACAATGAGTACAGCTTCAAGGCGCTGCAGAAGGTCTTCGCACGCATTCGGCGAGCACAGCGGGCTCCAGTGGTGTGGCATCGCAGCAAGGCGACGGGCCTGGACAAGCACAATCACAAGACGGGCTTCTCGGCTTGGCGTTGCATGCGCGGGCTGTGCAGGATGGGTGCGCTCTGGTTCAAGGCGCAGCTGAGACGTGGCCCCGAAGATATGGTCCCAGATCGCGAGCGCGGCTACCCGACCAGCCGCAGTCGCGAAGGGGCCCTCCTCTGCCAGGAGGCGCTGGCAGGGCGGCTGCGCCAGGCAGGTGTCTCGACAGTCGCGGCGAAGGAGGGCGTTGCGAACGAATTTGGCTGCGCGGCTTTCTCGTCGTTGCGTGCCGCGGTGGGAAGTTCTATTCGTGCGGATGCTCAGCGTTACTTTCACCGGCGCCACGAGAACAGCGCATTCACCGTGGTGGCGGCGGACGAAGAGCAGACGTTGCGCAACCTCTGCGGAGCCTCCATGGGAGACGCCCGCGGCGGTCTTTTTCGCCGGGTCCTTTCGGGGGCTCATGCAGCAATGACTTGATCAACTTCGAGGAGAGACGTGGGGTGGCTTCGCCCCCCCGAGGCCCATGACGTATGATGACGGCTTGCACAGGAGCTGGTGCCTGCGGCTCCTCCTGGAGCTTTCCACGAGGTGATGTGGCCGAGCGAGGCGCTGTGTACGGCATGGGCGCGTCCAGTGGATCTTTCTTGTTGTATCTACGCGGGCGACGCGAGCAGGGCGCGCATCGTGGGCAGCGCGCCGAATGCTCGGCGGACGCTGGAGCGAGCGCAGCCACTTTCGCGCGGCGTTGGCCGCGGATGGGTACGCGCACAATGAGAGCAAACGCTGCGTTTCCCCTTCCTTCGCGGGGCCTGGAGCACGCGCCAATACCGCCGCTGCGTCTTGGGGCTCGACGCGGCTCCCTGAGCAGGTTCAGTTCGACGGCGTGGCGTTCAGACGGCCATCAATGGCGCGATCCAGGGTGAGCTGCGTGGGAGGATCGCTTCTGGTCGAAGAACAGGCTGTGGCGTTTGACTCCGACGGTCTTCGGAGCGGTTGTCCAGGGCGCGCTGCTCCCTGGTCTGGGGGCGCTGCTGCTTACGGAGGCGCAGGGGGGAAAGCTGGAGAGGGGCCTGGTCGGTTTCGCGAGGAAGCTATTGGGCGGCACGGCCTGTCAAAAAACCGTGGTCCAGGATCCCGAGGGCAATCCAGTCGTGGACGATCGAGGCCAGCCTGTGCTGCGCCACCGAGCTATGTGCGACGGGGTGGTGCTTCGCCGAGTGGGCGTCGCTCCTACTGGCGTTGCGCTCCGAGTTAGCAGGCTTCGCCAATGCCGTCGCTGGATTGTGGATCCGAATGTTCACCCACAGGAGATGGGATTGCTTTCCGGACACCCGCTGGACACCGCCCCGGCGATCGCAGAGGCGGGGTGCCTCTCGGCCTCCGCCAACCCGCGCGCGGTCCGTTTCGCTCGGGACGTCTGGGCCCTGGTGCGTCGCTCGGAGTCTGAGCTCCTGGAGGCCTGGCTGGTCTCGGGCGCGTCTACCGACCCCGACATGAGGCTCGACATCAGGGCGCTCTTCATGGGCCCCGACTTGAGAGCTCAGTGCATCGCCCTGGACCCAGGTGTTCTGAGTGAGGGACGAGGCGAAGACGGTAGCAATGCCTCCTCCTGCTGGACTGCATGGCCCTGGTTCTGAAGTCCCAGATGGTGCTCCTGAGGCCCCCCCCGTCCTCCTGAGGCGCTTTGGCAATGCGAGTTCGAGGTCGCGATGGCGACGTCTGCGGGGAGGTCTTCGGCTCTAGGAGGGCGCTCTTGGCGCGCCAGAGGTTTTCAAAAAATCATGGTGGGCACGCATGCAGATCCGTCATCCGCGCCATCATAGTAACGAATGAGTGCATTTTCTGTGGGCTCGGGTTTCGTGCACGTCGTACTACACGGGAACGTGCCGTTACAGCAGTGATGAGTTGACGATGCCCACCGAACTCCACACCATGCCACCATGCCATCGAAGAACCCGGTAGCCTCCAATGCCTTATGGCCGACATCCCTGCGAGGTCCATCTTCGGGTATAACCAATCTGGGTACTGCTGTGTGCGTGCGGGGCCGTTTCGGGATCGAGCTGGGCTGACTCGACACCTCCGCAGCCCCGCCCCGCGAGAGCCTCTTGTCTGTGCTACTGCCTCCGCGGGTGATGCGCCGCTTGAGCGAGGAGGCGCTCGAGGCCGCGGCAGGCCGGTCGAGGTCCAAGGGGCGGGGGGCAGCAGGCTCGCGGAGGGGCCGCTCTGGGTCGGCCTACGCTTCCCGACAGCGCGGTGGAGGGCGACGCGCAGGAGATCGCAGCGGACAGCGGCGGCCCCCGTCGCAGGCGGCCCCAGGCGCAGGAGGCGCTCCCGCCCAGAGAGGACACCGAACATTGAAGCGAGAGGCTCAACCACAGGCCGTGGGTCGCTCATGCGGCCTCCCGCCAGATGCGATCGACGAGCTGCCCTCGATGGATGCCAGCGCGATGGCGAAGGTCATGCCGATCATGGTGAGGGCGGTGCTGGGCAACTCGTACCATACTCGGATGCTGATGGCCGCAGAGTTCGCGACGATCACGCTGCCCGGGGAGCTCCCCATTGCGGTGGCGGCCTTCCACGCAGGCAAAGCGCACGCCGAACAGGCGGCCGCGCTTCGGGGCGAGAGTCATCAAGACCCGTCGAAGCCGACGCCAGAGGCTCAGATGGGACCAGCGTGCGTGCAGATCTTCCTGGTAGTGGCCAAGAAGCTGAGTCAGGCGGGGGGCAGCGTGGGCGCCCGCAGTGCCAGGATCTGGCAGGGGAAGCAGAAGATGCTGGACGGGATGGCCGACATCGACGACTTGATAATGTCGGCGCAAGGTTTTCGGACCTCCAGCTGCTACATGGAGGGGGCAGCCAAGCTCACGTTCGCGTTTGCGGACCCCGACCTCCAGAGGTGCCTGCAGTCGTGCGTCGTCCAGCTGGGGGGGCGAGCTGCGACCGGGGCTCGCACCGCGCAGCAACGCGGAGCGGGTCCTCCAGCTGGCCCTAGACGAGCTGGATCTCTGAGGGCTGAGGCACAGGTGACTACTTGTGCGATGGCTCCTCGATCTGCTGAGGATGAAGACGGTGGGGATATCGGGGGCGCTGCGCCAGAAGGTATCCTGGGGAGTGCGAGTGTGGCGCCACAGGGTTCGACTACCGCGACCTGGGCTCGTGGGGAGTACGAGTTACGATCGCTCAGTACTTTGGTACCGCCTCCGTGGTGGACACCGATGGCGACACAGCCGACGTTTTCAAAGCCTCCCCCGCCGATGATGTCAAAAACGCCTCCGCGGTCGATTTCTCAGCCGCCTTCCAGGAACCAGCTGATTTCGAGAAGGATTTCAGTAAGGGTCGAGTGAAGTTGCTCGTGCGGTGATTGAGGCCAGCGCCCCAGCCACCCCTGCCGCCGCCCCTGGTCCTCCTCGTTCGACCCCCACTCCTCGGTTGAGCCTCCCCTCCTCGTCCTCTCGCCCTCACCCGACGCCTGGAGCCATGCCGAGTTTCGAGTCAAGGCCCCAGTGGCCTACGCCAGTCAGTTCTGAGTTTCTTTGGGCCCCGTCCGTGTCTCTCGACCTCGGTGGTCGAGCGAAGTCAATTCGGGGCTCCCACCTCCAAGGGGGGAGGCTACATGTTTCGAATTTTGCGCCCGATAGATCACAGGTTGTAAAGTGCCGTTCAGCTTGCCGCCTGGTCGTTCGTGTGACGAACTCGGTCCGATATCTTTTTACCGCCGCCGCCTCCTCCTCCCCTGTCCTACTCTTCCTCCCCCTCCTCCCGCTCCTCCCGCTCCCCCCCTCCTTCCCCCCTCCCTCTTGCCCCTCCCCCCCCTCTCTCCTCCCGCTCATCCCGCTCCTCCGCGTTGGCCGCGGCGCGGGAGCAGGCCTGCCCTCCTCCTCCTCCTCCTCCTCCTCCTCCTCCTCCTCCTCCTCCAGACCGATGGGATGTGTGGTGCCCACCAGGGTCGGGCCTGTCGGCCGGCAGTCCCGAGCGCGCCGCGGCAGCGCCCCCCGGCTTCGGCCTCCGCCTCGTGGCCCAGGACCGCGTCGCCGACATGATCGGGGAGTCCCTGTCGAGGGCTCTCTCCGACAAGAGCGCGGCCGCGCTGAAGGCCAGCGAGGACCGCGCCGCTGGGCGCCCGCCCCCCTCCAGGGGGTCCAGCCGTGGGCAGGGGCTGCCAGCGAAGCAGGCGGGTCTCACCACCCACCAAACCACCCCAACCCAACCAGAAGGCTTCAATTTGCCCTCCATTTCCAGTTGGGGGGGGTCGGGGAACATCGAAAAAACACGTATGGAACCCATACCCCCCCCCAACCCGAAATCCGGGTCTTCGGGTTGGGTTGGGGTGGTCTGGTAGGCAGTCAGGGTCCTGAGGGAAACGGGCCCCGAGGTTAACGGTTAGAGGATCGATCCGAGGACCGAGGCTCGAGCCATCTTGGGCTTCACGGGCTGGACGCAGCTCGAAAATCTGGTCAAGACGGATGCGGTCCAGTACCCGTCTTAGTGCAGTTTTTCGCTGTTTTCGTTTTCTCGGGCCCCGGGACTGCTTGAAAACGATTCAGGACGAATAATTGGTCCTGGAATGCCCCAGGGTCCAGGACCCGTTTCCTTCGGGACCCGGTTGTTTACTGCCAGAAGGAAGCCAGAGGGGGCGGGCCTTTTCAGAAAGGGTCAGAATGCCTCCTGCCTTCTGAGGAGCTTTCCAAGCCTTCTCCGAAGCCATGAGTGGCTTCTCAGAAGGCTGGCGGGCTTCTCCGAAGCTTGGCCGCCTTCTGAGAAGGCCTGTCTTTCTCTTTCAGAAGGGGGGAGGGAGGGGAGGCATGATTCGATCCCAGGGCTCGCTTGGGCCTTTTTGGGGCTTCTTTGGGGGCCTTTTGGGCAGTTTTGGGGCGATCTTGGGGTCCTCTTGGGCCATCTTGGAGCGTCGGAGGCCCAGAGAGGCGAGAACGCTAAAGTCTTCTAGGAACCGTGGGGAAATCACTTTTTCTGCCTCTTGGGGCCCTCTCGGGGGGTCTCTGGGAGCCCTCTTGGGGCGTCTTGGGGGCCACTTGACGCTATCTGGGGCGTCTTGGGGCGCTCTTGGGCCGTGTCGGGGCACTCATGGACAGTCTGAGGGACCTCCTGGGGACTTCGGGGGTTCTGGGGGCCATTTTGGGCCGGCGCAGCGTCCAGAGAGCTCACGCGTTATACCCGAGGTATTTGTGGGATTCCCAAGAGCGCCCTGAAATTGGGGGCCGAGGCAAGTAATAATTTGGAAGTGAACCTCTTGAACAGCGACAGCTGGCTGGAGAGCCATGGGGCATTCCACCATGTGCTGAAGGCATGGTGGCGAATCTGAGTATATATCTATATCTGTATATTCATATATATATATGGTGTCTATCTACACACACCATAAACACTTTTCTGGATTGGTGTGTAGATCTCGGTCTGCACATGTAGAATTACATAGGTTTACGCATTACAGTTATACACATGTATAGATATGTGCATGTACAGTTTTACACAAACTCTTTGTTTCTAAGCGTGTATACTTTTACATCGTCCATACATATATATATATATATATATATATATATGTAAACATGTATGTTCGCATGCATGCATGCATGTATATATATATGTATGCACAGGTGTTCGTATGCATTTATTCATGTAAATATGTCTGCATGTGTGGATCAGTGTGTGGGTCTGTATGTATGCATGCATGCCTGCATGCATGTATGCTGCTATGTATGGATGTATTGATGTATTGATGGATGTATGCATGTATTCATGTGTGCATGTATGTATGTATGCATGCAGGCATGTACGCATGCATGTATGTATGTATGTGTATGTATGAATGCATGTATGTGTGTATGTATGTATGGATTCCTGTCTGTCTGTCTGTCTATCTGTCTGTATGTATATGTATGTACGTATGTATGTATGTATTTATGTATGTATGTATGCATTATATGTGTTGTATGGGTGCATGCATGGATGGATTGATGGATGTATGCATTCATGCCTGTATGCAGGTAAGCATACATGCATGCCTGCATGCACGTGTGTATGTATGTATGTACATGTGTCTATCTGTCTGTCTGTCTGTCTGTGTGCCTGTCTGTCTGTCTGTCTGTCTGTCTGTCTGTCTGTCTGTCTGTCTGTCGGCCTGTCTGTCTGTCTGTCTGTCTGTCTGTAGGCCTGCCTGTCTGTCTGGCTGTCTGTCTGTCTGTCTGTCTGTCTGTCTGTATGTCGTCTGTCTATATGTATGTATGTATGTAGGTAGGTAGGTAGGTATGTATGTATGTATGTATGTATACCTGTACACATGTATGCACGTGTGTATGTATGTGTGTATGTATATATGCATGCATGCGTGCACATACACACGTACGCACGCACGCATGTATGTCTGCATGCATGCTTGCATGTATTTATGTATGTATGTATGTAGGTATGTATGTATGTACGCATGTACGTATGTATGTGTATATATGTATGTTCATGTATGGCTACTTGTCTGTCTGTCTGTCTGCCTGTCTGCCTGTCTGTCTGTCTGTCTGTCTGTCTGTCTGTCTGTATGTGTGTGTATGTATGTGTGTAAGTATGTATGTATGTATGTATGTATGTATGTAGGTAGGTAGGTATGTATGTATGCTTAACTGTATGTATGTATGTATGTATGTATGTATGTATGTATGTATGTATGTATGTGTGTGTACATACACACCATTATACAGGGGCGGCGGCTCTCAGCCAGGTGCCTCGATACTCCATAGGGGCTTCGGCCCGTCGGGACCCCTCCCTAACGGCCTCGGAGGCGTCCCAGACGCCCCCCCAGACGGGCCAAGAGAGCCCCCAGAGGCCCATAAGACGATCGAACAATTGCCCGAATCGCTAACAGAGGCGCTCAACTCGCATCCGAAGGTCTCCTGACGGCCCAACAGGCCTGGAAGATGCCGCCCAACAATGTCTCCAAGAGCAATCGCACGAGAGTCCCACGACCCCGAACGCATTGATGTTATATAGTTTTTGTTGTTGTTGTCGTCGTCGTCGTCGTCGTCGTCGTCGTCGTCGTTGTTGTTGTTGAACATTATTTATTCTAAAGAATAATTATTGTTGGGCCCCCTGGTGCGCGCCCCCCCTGCGCCGCCTAGGCCGCAGCTACATTTTCATCATTTTCGTGAGGAAGCCTCAGAAAAGAGGGTGTGTACAGGATCCGGTTGTTTTGTTGTAATCCGCTTTCCCTTGCAAAAAACAATAGAAAATGACATTTCTTGTTCTAATATAATCAAATTTCAAGAATCCCTTGCAAAAAATAAGGTAAAGTGGACATTCGCGCGCGCAAGACGAAATCCTTCCAAAACCTTAGTGTTCGCAACGATTTTAACATAAAAACATCAAAAAACCAATGGTTTTTCAACAAAAAATGTCAAAATCTCATCCCGCGCGCTCTTGCGGATTCGTAGGAAACCCAACACTTTTTAAACATTTCTGTCAAACGGGCTTTTGCGAGCAACTTTTTCGAACTTCTGCGACAACGGTTGCGCACCTGCCAGGGCCATCATCCCTGTCAAATAATACCATGCGGGACACATTCGTTTTTTCTTCGCGCGCGCACGCCGAAATCTCCAAAAACCATTGGGCTTCTTAAGAATTTTAGCACCGCGCATCATAAAATCACACGAATCGCACCGTAGGTCCTCGAAAAACACCTGCACGACTTTTCAAAATTTCTACCCGCGCGCGCTGTCCGAATCCTAAAAAAAACCAATGGTTTTCCAACATTTATGTTACATGAGCTCGCGCGAGCTACTTTCGCACGCTCTTGCAACGGGGTTCGCGCGCCTGCCAGGGGCCACAATCCCTTGCGGTTGCGCCATAGGTTGCGCCCTCGGCCGCCGAGAATAAAACGTCCCCCTATTGGTTGCGCCATAGGTTGCGCCCTCGGCCGCCGAGAATAAAACGTCCCCCTACTGGTTGCGCCATAGGTTGCCCCAGGAGGCCTTCAAGAGGCCCCAAGAGCCCGCCGTGAGGACCCAATAAGCCCCCAAGAGGCCCCAAGATGCTTCCAAGAAGCCCCCCAAAGCCCCTCAAGAGGACCCCAAGCGGCGCCAGGAGGCTTCCCCCCTTCCCCAAGAGGACCCCAAGCGGCCCCAGGAAGCCTCCGACTGATCACTGGCACATCCGTAGCCATCTCGGATCAAGGTATCGCCTGTGTTCTTGGATGGTCCATGGCTTTGACGGCGAAAGCCCTTGACGAGCAGTATGGCCCGGAGCTGTCGCGGCCTCCCTTGGCCGACTGCGAGAGCCCGTATTATTTCTGGGAGTTATTTGGGGAATTGGCCGAGGCCCGGCCAATTCCCCAAATATGGCGAGGCCCGTTGCTATGCAACAGATGTTCTGGGGAAGGCTTAACAACTTCTGTGGGTTAACAAGGCTTAACAACTTCTGTGGGTGTACGAACGTAGGCTTAACAACTTCTGTGGGTGTGTACTCCACGCCAGTGTAGTAGCCACGGTCGTCCGCAGGCCACGAAGTGAAGTGTCCGAACGTCATAGGGCGGGAAGCTGGGTGTGGGTGGTGGCGAAGAGTCGTGTGGATATTTGGTAGAGCTTGCACTGCCCCCCCACAAAGTGGGGGTATTGGCTGGCGTCGCATGAAAACCCTGGCACTGGTGAGAACACTGAGCGTTCGGGTAAAGTGATTGTTGTTGTTGTTGTTGTTGTTGTTGTTGTTGTTGTTGTTGCTGCTGCTGCTGCTGCTGTCGTCGTCGTTGTGTTTGGTTGTTTGTTTGCTTGTTTGTTTGTTTGTTTGCTTGCTTACTTGCTTTTTTGTGTGTTTTTTTCCACAGGATTTCCAGATTCCTGCCGTTCCGGGTTCTCCCCGCTCCCGAACGGCCCCAAAGGCCCCCAAGGTCGCAGCACCGCCTCAGACGCCTCCTAGAAGGTGCCAATGCAGCCCTTGTGGGCTCCAAAATGCCCCCCCGAGCCGCTCCTGAGGCGTCCCAGGCGACTTTCTCCCAGAACGCCCCTAGTCGCTGACAGAGATGCTCATTACGCCCCAGATGGCTTCCCCATGGCCCATCGGCCTCCAAGACGGCTCAAGATGCCTCCAAGAACACTTCCACGAGTACCCAAACAAACTCAAATCATTGAGTTTATTTTGCTTTGAAGGATTTTCGCTATGCTGCCTTTCTGGCTTCTCCCCGCTCAACGACGGCCCAAGAGGCCCCCAAGATCGCCCCAAGACTGCTTCAATGGCCCCCAAGAAAGTACCAATATAGCCCCCAGGGCCGCAAGACGGCACTCGTGGCGCCCCAGAGGCGTCCTGGACGGCCCCACGACGGCCCAAGAGAGCCCCCAGAGGCCCCCAAAACCATCCAAGAACGCCCCCAATCGCTAACAGAGCCTCTCCACACGCCCCGCAGGCCTTTCCACGGCCCAGTAGGCTTCGAAGACGGCCCAGGATGCCTCCACGATCATTCCTACGAGACAACCAAGACATGAATTTCGTTATTTTTTATTCGAAGGCCTTTCCAGGATTTCCACCATTCGATTTTCTGGCGTCTCCACTCTCTCAGACGGCCCGAGAGGCCCCCAAGATCTCCTCAATTTTGCTTCAGACGCCCCAAAGAAGGCGTCAATACAGCCCCTGGGGGCCCCAAGACGGCCCACGAGGCCTCCTGGGCCTCTCGGGCCCCAGGAGGAGCCTTCCAGGAGCCCCATCGAGACCCTCTTGGACCCTCCCAGCGCGGCGTGGGAGCGCTCTCAGAGTGCTCCAGTAGTAGTGACAATGAACGTCACGCGAGAGAGCGCGTGCGTGACTTACCTTTCACTGCTGTTGGGGGCCTCCAGGCCCCTCTTCGGGCCCTCCTGGGGCCCTCTCCAGACCCTCTTGGGGCCCTTCCACGCGGCCTCGGAGGCATCCCTGAGGGCTCCAATAGCAGCACGAGTTCTGCCACGCCAGAGGGCACTCGCGTGACTTACCTTTTACTGCTTTTGGGGGCCCGCCAGAGCCGTGTTCGGGTCCTCTGGGGTCCTTCCGAGACCCTCTTGGGGCCCTTCCACGCGGCCTCGGAAGCGTCCCCGAGGGCTCCAACAGCAGTGCGAGTTATGCCACGCAAGAGCGTTCGCGTGACTTACCTTCCCCTCGTGTGGGTGGGCGTAGTTGTATACGTACATGTGTGCGCATGCGCCGTACGTACGTGCATGTACGTGTGCACATGTGTATGTACATGTATCTAATGGCCTTCGGTCCATCTCGTCACCGTGCCTGGGTTGTGGGTGTGAAGCCTATTGGATGCTTGTTGGGCTCTGGTTGGAGGCCTCTCGGGGGCCTCTTGCAGGCAGTTTGGAGGCCTCTTGGGTGCAGTTTTGATGCCTCTTGGGGCTTCTGATGGGCCTCTTGGGGGCCTCTTTGGGGCTCTTGGGGGCCTCTTGGTGGCCTCCTGGGGGCCCCTGGGCGCCTCTTAGGGTATCCTGGGGGCCTCTTGGGGCGGACAGCTAGATTTTTCGGTTCGTGTTCCCTCTCTTGGGCCCCTCTTGGGGCCGTCTTGGGACCCTCTTAGGGTCCTCCTGGGGGCCTCTTTGGCCGTTTTGGGGAGGTCTTGGGGGCACACTTGGGCCGTTTTGGAGCGTCGGAAACCCGAACAGGCGAGAACGCCCAGCTCCTTCAAACACTTTTTCCGTCGGCCCCAAATAGGGCCCCCCTGCCTTCCACAGGCCTCCAGGGCCTTCAGGAGTTTCCAGGGAGCCAGCGGTGCTTCCAAGAGGTTTTCGGAGGGCTCCAGGACGGCCCAAGGTTCGCCAACTCAGTGGCTGGAACCACCAGCCCCTGAGAACCCCGCCAACTCAATCTGGCTCAGCTCAAGCTCCTGCCGGCTCGGCGAAAGATTGTCGAGCGTGAGAGCCTCTGACGACTCCACCCAGCACCCACCCAGCTCGCCATGGCACGCGCAGCGCCCGCCCTGATCCTCGCCGTTGCTGCCACCCCGAAAGGGGCGCTCGCTGCCAGTCTTTGCATGGACTTGCCAAACTGGAGAGACATTCAGCGTGGGAGCGGTGGCCCAGTGCAGGTGTGGGATTGCCTCATGTCGGACCAGCCTGGCCTGTCGAAGTTCGCGCGCGAGAACCAGCAGTGGCTCGTGCCAGCACGTACTGGAGGTCCACAGCAGATCCGCTCGCAAGCTTGGGAATGGTTGTGCTTGGACCTCGCAAGCGGCGACACCACAAACGGGAACGCGGTAGAGGCTTGGGAGTGCAATGGCTTAGACAACCAGCAGTGGGTCTTTGGAGATGACTATCACATTCGGTACTTCGCAGACCAGAGCAAGTGCGTTGACGCTGGCGACATGTCGGAGGGTACCCAGTTGACGATTTGGGATTGCAATGGCCTGTCGCAGCAGAATTGGGGCTACGACTCCGATGGCTACATGAAGACCATCTTCCTCTCGGACTCTCGGCGCTTGCAGGTGCCCACTCCGGGCCATCTGCGCGGCGCCCACAATTCGAGCACAGCCGCCGCGGCGCTGGCCGCCGCAGGAGCACCGCGGAGCACCTCGGGGCAGCAGGAGGGGGCCAGGGCGCCTCGGGCGGATCGGGTCGCCGAGCAGCGTGGCTCCGCGCACAACCTGACGATCAGCCCGTGCCCGGTGGACCCGAGCCAGAGGGCTTGCAACCCTGGCGACGCCGGCCAGAGCTTCTCGTTCGAGGCCGTCTGCGACTGCCAGTTCGACTCGTTCTGCCGGGCGGAGTGCCCCGCGCCCCACGGGGCCGACTGCTGGATCTGCACGGGCGGCGGCTGCCTGGGCGGCGGCCTGGGCCGCGACTTCGACTCCGCGGTCGCCAAGGCGTACCCCGGCTGCCAGCCATGCAATGTCCCCAGCGGTGGCGGCTTCGACTGGAAGCTCTATGCGGTCGAGGACCACCACTGCTAGGCCAAGAGGGCAGGTGCGGCGCCTCCGAGGAGTTCGCCACGAAGCGCCGCGGGGAGGACTTCGGCACGAGCTGTCCAGGAATGGGGCAGCGCGCGCCCGTCACTGGCCTCACCCAGCCGCGCGGCGCGGCGAGAGGAGCTCTCGTTCTGATTCTCTGAGCATGGGTTTGCGTCCTTCTATATATATATATATAGAGATAGAAGTCGGGCGTGTCCCTCTACAGGGGGAATCTTCAAAAATAGTCAAACAATAGTCTGGGGACGATTTTTGGATTACTTTTGAGTATTTGGCTTTTCCTGTCGAGTATTTTTTAAAGTTTTTCGCCCCAAATCCCCCTGTAGGGGGGCACGCCCGACTTGAATAGAGGATTCGGGCGTGCCTGGCAGCATTCGCTGCCTGGACCTGGCCCGCGCGGCCCTCGGCATGCTGGGTGGTGCAGGCAATTTCCTTCTTGACTTGTCGGGCTCGCCATAAGTGCATGACGCCCGCGCAGTACAGTGCATCCAGCCTGAAGCTACAGCGGTCTCCACCCACGCCGAAAGACGGATCAAACAAGTTCCAAGACCGCGTCAACGAGCCCCTCATACGGCGCTCAGCAACGGCCCCGAAATACTTTCAAGACGGCTCGTTTAACATTCGTCCAAGAGGCTCCACGACGTTTCCCAACTGACATTGATTTGCAGTCCGTTGCATCGCCGTTGCATGTGTTTTCATCACGCCGCTTTGCATTGATGGGTTGGTTGGGTTCACTTCATTGCACGGCTTTGCATTGCTTGGATTTGAACTCGCTTGGGTCTACCCGTCTCAGTACCCCGTCGTAATTCGGTCCGTTGCCTCGCTGCTTCCTCAACTGCTCTTCCAATTGTGGGAGCGCATACGCATGCAGGTGTGAGCTTGTCAACGGCTGGAGCTTGCTAGAACCTCAGGGCGCGCAACGGGCTTGCGCGCTTTCGTGATGTGTTGGTTCTGCGTGTGGTAGTGGCGTCAATAGCTTGACTCCTAGTTGAGAGTACAGTGGGGGCCGATGTCAAGAAACACACTCTGCTTGCCTCCAGGGTGCCCTGGGTTTCTTGGGTTTCGATGGTTTGGCTATGGGAAGCGTGACGTTCCAACTCCCAAATCGATGGACGTCTTGGGGTCTCAGGGTTTGGTTTCTTGTGGAGGGTTTCTTGTGATCGGGCCCCTACTGTATCAACGCCGATGGTGATGATCATGATTCTGCTGCTGAGCATGATGACGATGGTGACGATGATGATGCTGCTGATGATGGTGACGATGATGTTGATGATGCTGCTGATGATGAGGATACTGGTGCTGTTGCTGCTGCTTCTACGGATGATGATGACGATGTTGATGTGCGGCTGCTGATGATGATGATGCTGTTGATGCTGATGATGTTGCTGATGCTGAATCTGATGACGAGGACGCTGATGATGCTGTTGACGTTGAGGTTGATGATGATGATGTTGCTGTTGGTGATGCTGATGCTGCTGCTAGCGATGATGATGATGCTGATGATGGTGATGCTGATGATGATGATGATGACGATGATGCTGCTGATGATCATGGTGGTGATGATGATGGTGGTGAAACGACGATGATGGCGATGATGACGATGATGTTGATGCTGCTGATGATGATGATTCGTGTTATTATCATACTGGTAATGGTCATGATGATGCTGATGATGATGTTGATGATGATGCTGATTCTGATTTAGCTGATGCTTATGATGATGATGATGATGATGATGATGATGATGATGATGATGACAATGCACATGCCGATGTATGTCGATAGCGCTTGTCGGTTGCACCGTCCGTGTTGGCATGGCTACGATGGTGATGACGATGCACCTCACGACGACAACCATGAGAAAACGTCGACGACCACGGTGGTGGTGGTAATGCGGATGTCAAGTGCACGAACGACTGCGCCACGGTCGTGAAGTCGGTCGGCGTCGAGGGTTTCATCAGCGCGCTTGCAGGGCAGCTTTCTGTTGGGACCCCCGCAGGAGGCGACAGTAGCAGAAGGCCGTCAGGGCGAGCTGCAGGCGGCGCAGGCGGCGGCCGACAGCGCTCAGGAGGACATGGCCAAGGCTGCATGTGCGTGCGTGCGTGCGGGTTCGGGATGAAAAGCGAGTGGCAGTGACACGCTGCCGTTGGTAGCCCGTCAGCGTGTTGTTCCTTCGCTTGGATCCGAAGGGCCTGGCGTTCCCTCAGCAGTGCCCGCCGATGGGCCCCCCACGTCGGCGTGCCGTTGCTTCTGGTTTTGCCCCCCGATGTCTGCCTGCCGACCAGCGCTTTTCTTTGGTGTCGACGGTCGGAGTCATCAGTGCGCGAGCGCGGCCGTGCCTGCGTGTGTGCGCGTGCCTCTTCGTGGCGTGCGCGTCGCCGTGGCGTGCGCACGTGCCGCCACTGAGGGCGAGGGCGTCGCGATACCCCCCTGTCCCCCGTGGCGTCCTCCTCCTCCTCCTCTTCCTCCTCGTCCTCCTCCTCCCTGTCCTCCTTCTCCTCCTCCTCCTCCTGCTCCTCCTCCTCCTCCTCCCCCTCCTCCTACTCCTCTTCCCCCCCCGCCTCCTCTTCCTCCTCTTCCTCCTCCTCCTCCTCCTCCTCCTTCGAGTCCTCTGGACAGGTGTGCTTCAAGTGAGTGATGAATCTGCCGCCCTGCCGCAATCGCGGGGCTCAAGCTTGAAAGGGGGGGAGGGGCATCGCATCGCGCAGGCTTCGTGCATACCCGACCTGCCCCTCGCGGTCGCGCAGTGGGCGGGGCAGGCGACTTACGCGTGGCTCGCCTCCTGCCCGCGCTGACCCAACGCCGTGTGTGGCACCGTGGTGTGCCCAGAGGTGCATTGTGCAGCCGTCCCACCGGGCCCTGCCTGCCCAGCGTGTCCGAGCTGCATCGGGCCTACCTAGACAGTGTGTTCAGAGGTGCCGCCCGCTACCTTACCAGTCTGGACTCGGCTGAGCATTCCCTTCCTCATCCTGGTGAGCGGCACCGTTGGAGCAGTCGTGGCAGCTTGAAGCCTGGGAGGCACCCGGGCGCTCTGGCTTGTGTATCGTCGTGTGCTTCTCGCAGCTCAGATGGCGGCGGTAGTGCCGGCACCGGTGCTCAGGCCCTGGTTGTGGTTCCGCTACCAGGGGGAGGACCTGTACCACCAGCGTCGCGTCGTCGGGGTGCTGGCCTCGTCGGCGACGCAAGCGACTGATCCCGACGAGGTCATCGGAGTCTCGCCAGATGGAGACTCCGAGCAGATCGACCTTTCGGGAGCCTCGCGTGACATCGAGGCGTGGCGCTGGTCCGATCGATGTCTGTCGTCTACCACTTCCTGGAGTCCCTCGGAGTCGGGTCTACAGGTTCGACAAGGAGCCCGACGCAGGGTCGTTGGCAAGCCTGATCGCCGCTGCGGGCACCTTTTGCGACGCCGCTTACATCGCGCGCGAGCAGGCGGCTAGGCAGCTGGGGTTGGTGCCCGCCTTGGGCAGTCTTGTCCGCTCGGTCTGGCCCGCCCCAGCTGCTGGAGCCGCTGGCGCCAGGCGCCCGTGGCGGGCGCGGCCGCCCCGCTCGCCCTCGGGGCAGCGGGCCCGTCGCCCTGGCGGCCGCCGCGGCGCCCGCCTCCGTGGCCGCGGGCCTGGGCGCTTTGGCGGCTGCGCCCGCGGCGGCGCCAGCAGTGGCTCTGGCCCCGGGGGTTCCCCTGGCCGCGCCGCTGGCCGCCGCCCCCGTCCCCGTGCCGTACCTCGTGCTGGTCACCGTCGAGACGATTTCCCAAGGGCCTGGAGGATCGCTCATCACGGCGAACGGCTCCGAGGTCATGACAGGTGACATCCGCGCACGCACGGACCCGCGGCAAGGCGCCCTCCTCGTGCGACGTATCCGCTCGGACCTCGTGCGCGAATTCAGGGGGCACGCAGCCGCAGGTGATGCTCGCCCCCTGGCCGTGATTTCTCTGAACGGTGTGCGCTCGAGACGTCCTTGGCGCGATGTCGTGGCCCCCCTGGCGGAGATCCCTTCCCCCGATTGGGAAATCGAGGTCCCCCGTGCCACATTGTAGTGCCGCCGCTGGATCGACCCGCGTGGTGGAGGCCCCTATCGATCACCATCGCTTCTTTCTCATGATCCATCGCCTCACCAAGGATATTTCGTTGGGGGATGGCCATGCGTGAGTTCGGCATGAAGGCCCTCGAGACGTTCGGCACGTACGACAGTTTGGACGTGCCCAGCGTTGCGGGCGTCGAGTCTCTGATGCGAGAGGTGCAGCTCGTGGAGTGCGCCGAAGCACGACGGCGCCTCAGGATCGCCCCCAGAGTCTGCTGAGGGCGGCAGTGGCCGCGGCAAGAAGGGTCGCGGTCGTGGCCGTGGTGGTGCTGCGGGCGCCTTCGGCTACCTTGCTGAGTACAACGCCTTCTGGGGTCAGCGTGACAGCGGCGAGGCGATGGCGCGTCCCGCCCTCGCCGAGTGGGCCGCCAAGCAGGTGGAGTGGGGCACCAACATCCTCGAACAAGTCCGCGAAGCCCGTGAAGAGAGGGCTGATGCGGGCCCGGCCTCGGGTTAGGCCAACGCCCTCTGCGTGAGCTTCCCCTCAGCTCCCGCTCTGAGGGCTAGGCTCGCCGTGGCACGCGAGCTTCGATTTTCCGCCATCTGCGGTCGGCTCTTGGCCTCCCGCCTCTGTCCTTTTCCCGCCTTCCTGCCCCGACGCAGCGTGGCGCCTGGTCCCGTGGCGCGGGCGTGTCCCCGTGACCTTTTTCCCCACCCTGTGCCGGCCTCCCCAGACCCTTCTGGGGCCTCCGTTTCCCGCGGGGTATGTAGGAGATTCGAGGTTCACCGTCAGTCCGCGTCCCTGGTCTCCGAGGCAGCGTCGGTTCAGAACGAGCTTAGCGGTGCGCGTGATCTTGGGCCCCCTCGCAAGGTATCGGCTGCCCAAGAAGCGCGTCTGGATCGCGTCCACCGCGCAGTCCGTCGTTTCGGCAAGCCCCCCGAGGACTTCACTTCCGCGGGGGCCTTGCGAGAGTTCCGCGTCAACCCCGGCTACCCCCAGGTGAGCAGCGCCGTGGTTCCCGTCAGCGATGCTACCATAGACCGCGTCGCACTACTCTGTGTGTTTTGTTTGAAGTTCGGGAGGCCCCCGGGGGGTGGCATTTTGACCCGGGCCCCCCCCTGGGACCCCCCCTGGACTCCCCCTGGAATCCACCTGGGACCTCCCCCCTCCGGCGGGGAAGGGATCAAGGGAAGCAGTTTCCCTTCGATTCAATTACGTGCGACGTTATTTAGATTTGTTCTAGCTGGCGCGCCTGAGGAGGAGAGTTCAGGTGAAGAGGGGGGACGGCGATGGCGACGACGACGACGAACGGAAGAGCCCCTCCCACGCGCCGACAGGGTCGGCGGATTCTATCAGAGTGGGATCGAGCTCTGGTAGGGTTCAAGTAGAACTGGATCCAGCTTCACTAGGATTTCACTCGGGCTGGAGAGAGCCTTAGTAGAGCTTGGTCGAGCCCTAATCTGATTCTACTCGGGGGAGGGCCCTCCTCCCCTCCGGTTCGAACACCCATCTCTCCCTTGAACAGGGGTGGGGGCACTTTGGAGGGCCTCCCCCCTCCCCTGTTGAGGGAGGCCAGTGTCCGGGGGTGGGGGAGGGCGGTTTTCCAGGCGCGCTGAATGTTTGTCTGCATGGGGGGAGCGGCAGTTGCGATGTGTTCTGGTTTTTTGTTTCAAAATATGCGTTCACGAAACGCGTTCTCGTGTAGTTACAATGATCCATCTTGCGACCGCAGCCTTCATCTTCAAACTTTTTGACGGGTGGCCCAATGTTGCGAAATGTTGAACATAAGAAAACAGTGCTGTTCGTCGAAGCTCTCGGTGGGACTGGTCCCACAATCGTTCGGAATTTCCCGCTCTCTCAGGGTCACGGTCCCTGTTAACAGATCGCTCGACGCGGGTGTCCCCAAATGTGTATATCATTATATGACATTTCGCCCTGTGAGCGTGCGGGTGCGACTGGATCCCAGCGTGAGGAAGACCGAGCGGTAGTCCGAATGCGAGCGTTGCTGTCTGTTGCTCGGAGCCGGTGAGTCTCTGCCTTTCAGTGTTGCTCTTTCTGCTGTGTTATGGAGCTTGGCGTTGATCTGTGACGGTTTCATTCGGCGTCTGGCAGGGCACGCGCGTGAACATCCTGGCGCACAGCCAGACGCACGTTCGCAATGGGCGCATTGCGGCGGCCACGGCGGCCACTGAGTGCAACGAGCCTGAATTGGAGCGAGCTTGGACACGAACGGCCAAACGTGAGTGGCGTTAAATGCGCGCGGCAGAGCACCTTTGATTCGCATGCGCCATGGGGTCAAGCAGTAATTCAGTCGGCAGTGAAAACGCACCTTGGGTCATGGGGTTCTGAAATCATGCGCTCTTACTTGGCGAATGCACAGCTTCTACATATGCAATTTGAGCGCGAACGGGTCAGTGCAGGACCCCCTGGTCGGCTACATCGCGGTGGTCGTGGAGTTCCTAGGAAAGCAAAAACTCACCCGCTGGGCTGAAACAGGCGTTTCGCGTGACGTGTCCCTGCAATCCGAGTGCGAAGGGGCCCGTGCAACAGCCCCTGGTGGCTCCCCACTTGGGATGCCCGGGTGCCAAGCTTGCCACATCGTAGTGATCATTGCCCCGTGAACGAGACACGTCCGCCAGGCCGAAACAGGAGCTTCCCGTGAAGGGTCCCCGCGATTTTGGCGCGAACGGACCGTGCAACACTCCTCTGCAACATCGCGGTTGCCATGGGGCCCTGAAAACAGATGTCCATTGGGTCGAAACAGGCGTTTCGCGTCACATGTTCCCACAGTGCAGGCGCTATCGGGACCGTACAACACTCGTTTGCGGCCGCCCTTTGGGAAGCTCGAGCGGGCCCGTGCAAACACCCCTGGTTGCCTCCTCTTTTGGATTGCCCGAGTTCAGCGCCTACAACTTCGCAGTGATGTTGGGGCTCTGAGAAGGGACTCGTCCACTAGACCGAAAAATGGCGTTTCGCTTGTGCGGCCCTCGCGATCTGGGCGCGACGGGCCCGTGCAGCATTCCTTGGCCTGCTACCTCGCGGTGGTCATTGAGAGACACGCCCACTGGGTCGAAACAGGCGTTTTGCCGGAGAGGTCCCCAGCACCCCCTTGAATAGCTCAAGTGGCATGCCTGCTGCGTCGCGGCAACAATGGGCCTTTCAGAAGAGATTCGCTCACTAGGCTCGAACAAGCGCTTCGCGTGAGAAGTCCTCGGGAACGGGCCCTTGCAATACCCTTCAGTGCTTTTCGAAGCCAAAGTGCAATGCCTGCGGCATCGCGTTTGTCATGGGTCCTGAAACGAAGCGGCGGCTCTTATGAATGGCCCGGTGTGCGCTGAGTGCGGGCGGGGCAAATGATGAGTGAACCTCAGTGTAATGGAATGTAGTGTGAGCAGTTGTGGCTATGAGTAGTTGGGTATCAGTGGGTCTGCGTGCGATTTGCGATGGACATGATGATGCGGGAGGAATTGGGCGGATTGGTTTCCCAAATTCTTGAAGCCAGTATTTCAGGGGCATGGGGGACAAACGCAGCTGGACTGTCCTTCCCACGTGTTTTCGCCGAGTAGTTACATCTGACTGGATATGAGGATAATAGGAGTGTATAGGGTCGGCTTGAACCTCCCGCCCCCTCAGGGTCTCGTTCCAGCGTATACCGAGGAGGATGAGGTTGAGGAGGGGGATTAGACGCCCCCTCAGCAGGAGACGGTTGAACAGGTCATGTTCCCTTCCTCCATCCTCTCCTTTGGTATTCTTCCTGTTCGACGTCCCTCCATTTCCTCATCAACCGCGTCCTCATCCTTTTCTTCGTTCGTTTCCCTCCTGATGGCCCTGCTCCATCTCCTCTTATTGTTGCTGATACAGATTGGAGTGTACTTCCTGTTCTTGTCGGGCCAAGATGTATTTCAGATGGAGGATGGTCGCACAGAGCGGAGCAGAAGGAGGAGCAGGAGGAAACGGAGGATGAGGAGGACGGCGAATGAAGAGAAACATTTGTCAATCCTCGCTTTCCCAGCACGAGCTGGTTGAACAGGTTCCCTTTCCCTCCTCCCCTCGCTCCTCTTTCTCGTTGTTCTTTCTCCTCTTCCACCCTCCTTCTTTCCCTGTTTTTCTTCATCATCATGCTCTTCTTCATTCGTTTTCTTCCTCCTGATGGGGATTTTAGTCTTCGCGAGGCCGCGCAGGAGAAGAAGGCCGCCCTCGACTCGGCCGACGCCGCCCTGGCCGAAGCGAGGGCGGAGGCGGCCAAGAAGGCGGATGAGGAGCAGGCCGCGAAGATGGCGGAGGCGGCGAAGAAGGCCGAGTGCGACGACTTTGTTGCCCTGGTAGCCGAGCACCTTGGACCCCTGAAGGATCTCGGGCGATGACAGATGTGCACGTGCACCGATCCTGGCTAGGCCCATCCTGGGCCCAGGATCGGTGCGTATGCCTCCCTGGCCGAACCTGGAGGGTGTATGCACCGATCTTGGGCCTGGGCAGCCTCGGTGCATGTGCATACGTGCCTCTATTTCTTTGGTTGCTGTGGAGGATCGGGGCCAGCGTGCATGAGAGGTCCCCTATCCTCCAGAGGTCGAGCCAGGGCAGCCTCCTCGCCTTTCTAGAGACGCTTCCAGGGTTGAGGACTCTTCAGCAAGGGTGGGGTCTACGTCAGGGCCCCTTCAGCGTTCCAGCGGCCAGAGAGGGCACATGTTGACTTCCACCATCGGCTCGATGCGTACCCAAGCGGCGCTAGGCTGCTTCCGAGGTGGCGTCTCGGGGGGCGCGCATGCAGCGCAGTCTGCTCTTCGCAAGACTCTGTAGATACCGTTGTGGCAGTTAGACTGCACGGCGTGGTTTCGCACGTGGAATGCCGTCATGCTCATTACGGGAGCTGCCAGTGCAGTTGCCAAACCACCGCCTCCGACACCAGGTGGTACGACTCTCGAGCACGGGGGATACGTAGAGGGCAGGGGGGGATGGGGAGGGAGGCCAGAGGAGAGGGGAGGGGAGAGGAAAGCTTTGCTCTCACAGCGCGTCCCCATGAGGGGCAGCGGGCAGCCCGCTCGCTGGACCAGCGCACTGCACCACGCTCAACTTAAAACGCTTGGATGACTGCACCCAGGGAATGCCACGGACAAGAGCACTGCAAGTGCGGAACAGCCGAGGCGCGATATTCCGAACAAGCGCCACATCTCCTCCTGGCCAGCTGCCCTCTTGGACCGATGCCGACCAGAGTCAGCTGCCTGTCGCCCCCCAGGGGGGCAGCAAGCGCCGTGAACGCTTGGGACCGCACCCCGGAGGAGGGGGGCAGGAAGGAATCCGGGCTCAAGAGACGGGGGTCAAGCGAACGAGGGTCAGCCAGAGCGCCGGACCTTGTAGGATCCTGTAGAGCCAGGGGTGCACTGACCCGGGCTTGGGTGCAGGATCCTGCAGGATCTTGCAGGATCTCCTGCAGAGCTCGGCTGACCCGGGTCTGGACTGGCCCGGGCCAGCAGATCCCCGAGGAGGAGGAGGAGGAGGAGGGAGAAAGAGGAAGACGGGTGGGAGAGGAGGGGAGGGATAACACTTTGGCACCAGCACCTCGGCATCCGCTCCCGCTGTTGGGCTTCTACGTATGATGAAGGACGGCTTGGTTGCAAGACAGGAGGCGGTTCCCTGCCCTCCTAGTGGTGTCGCGGCTCTCACTGTGTGCTGGTGATGTTGGCCTTTGCGTCCCCACATGCTGTGCACAGCCAGACCGAATTTCCTTCAGCTCCACTTGGGGGTGGCGTCAACGGGTGGGGCGAACGTTGAGCGCGTTTGCTGGTGCGAGATCGTCTTTTTGTTTCTCGGAAGGCGGCCTGCGCATGTGAAATGTTCCCCATAAGTTTCGCCCATGCGGCAGTTTGAAAACGCCTCGATGTCGCTTTGGGTTGGCTTCGCGTGTGACTGAAGCGGTTGGGGCCTGGGTGCATGTTTATCGGCGTTTCTCTTTCTACGTTTGGACGCGCCATTGCGATTGTGCGCTTTGGAATGAGACCAGAGGGATCAATATCTTCTTTGCTCTGGGTCAAGGGGCAGATGTTTTCGGAATGCCCGAGTTTGGAAGCGGTTATGGGGGCCATCCCCCAATTTGTTTTTTGCCAGCGTCGCCTCTCTCAACCATCTTGTGGTGTTAGGTCCTCGTTTCGAAGAGAGTGCCCCGCGCTCCTTCCTCCTCATCTCCTCGCCCCCTTCTCCCTCCTCTCTTTTCCACCATGCGTCTCCCGCACACAGGACAACGTTTCGGGGCTGTATAGGGATCTCCGCCGAAGGCCCCAGTGGTTGCACTCGTATGCGGTTCCCCCACCCAAAACTGCGTTTCGTGGCGCCATAGGGGTTGCTACAGAGAGCCCCGACGGCTGCAGTACCATGGGGTTCCCCCACTCAGGCCGGCTTTTCGTAGCCCGAAAAGGAGCTCCACCTAGAGCCCGACCGGCTGCACTCGCATGCGATCCCTTCCGCCCAGGATCGCATTTCGTGGCCCCGTCGGGAGCTCCACCGAAGACCTTGGTGGCTGCACTCGCATGCGGTTCCCCCACCCACGACCGCATTTCGTGGCCCCATGGGGAGCCCCACCGAAGGCCCTGGTGGCTGCATTCGCATGCGGTTCCACCACCCAGGACAGCGCTCCGTCGCCCCATATATGCGCTTCACCGAAGGCTCCGGTGGCTGCACAAGCATGCGGACCTCCGACCAAGGACAGCGCTTCGTGGCCCCATGGGGAGCCCCGCAGAAGGCCCCTATGGCTGCACTCGCATGCGGTTCCAGCGCTCACGCCAGCGTCTCGTGGCCTCATCGGGAGTTCCGCCGAAGGCCCATGTGGCCGGACATGCATGCGGTTCCCTCCGCCCAGGACAGCGCTTCGTGGCCCCGTCGGGAGCTCCGACGAGGCCCCAGTGGCTGCACTCGCATGCGGTTCCCTCCGCCCAGGATCGCGTTTCTCGGCTCAATCGGAAACTCCATCGAAGGCCCCAGTGGCTGCACTCGCATGCGGCCCCCCCACCCAGGACCAAGTTTTTCGGCTCAAACGGGGATTCCACCGAAGGCCCTGGTGGCTGTACTCGGATGCGGTCCCCCCCACCCAGGACAGCGTTTCGTGGCCCCGTACGGAGCTCCACCCAAGGCCCCAATTGCAGCACTCGCATGCGGTTCCCCTGCCCAGGGCCGCGTTTCTCGGCTCGATCGGGAGCTCCACCGAAAGCCCTGGTGGCTGCACTCGCATGCCGTTCCCCCACCCAGGACAGCGCTTCGTGGACCCGTGTGGAGCTCCATCGAAGATGAAATCTTCACAATTGCGGAACCCACAACTGCATATGGTGAGGGCCATCTCCAGACAAATTTGCGAGGAACCGTTGCCGCGAGAGCGTGGACCTGATGTACTTCCACGGAGGATCCTTGTTGCGGGAGTGAGCATTTGTTGCTTTTCACTGGGGAAGCGGGGCCCAATGCATGCGGCGCTCTGCGGCGAGAGGGGCGGTGGCAGCCCCTGAGAAGACTTGCAGAAACCCTGCCAGACAGCCCTTGGCATTCTAGCGTGCCCCTAACGAGTATGAGGTCCTGTGGCATGTGCATCCTCCACCGCTTGCCCTCGTTTGGGAAATATGTTTTGGCTCCAGTTGCCATGGTCCATGCCATCGGGTCCTCGCCGTCTGCTTCTCCTGCCGCCCATCCTTCTGCTGCTTTCCTCATGCTCCCAAATCGCATTGCCATCAAACCCTTTCGAAAACTTCCATTGGACACCGCAAACAGTCTCAATTGTCCTCAACTGGACCGCCTTTCTCGTCTCAATTTCTCTTAATCCACGGTTTGAACGAAGAATTATATTTCTCAATTTCTCTCAAAAGATTTCAATTTCTCTCAATTCGTCTCAATGTTTCTCAATTCGCCTCAAAACGAGAGTTCCATAGTATACGCCGGCGTGTTGGGGCCCCGCTCCCCTCTCAAAATATCTTTTTGGGAATGTCGTGCAGTCCCAAGCCAGTTCAGATTTTCCTGCCTGCTATTCCAATTCATCGGGAATACGGTTCCCATGGATCTCATCGTGCTCCTCATGCTCCTCCTCGCTCGTCACTTTCCACCCCAGCTAGCTTCTCCTCATCCTGATCCTCCTCCTCTTGCTTCCCCCTGCTGACCGCTCGTGTTGCTCCGCCGAAGGCCCCAGCGGCTGCACGCGCATGCAGTTCCCCCACCCATGCCAGCGCTTTGTGTCCCTATCGGATGCCCGACCGAAGGCCCCAGTGGCTGCACTCGCATGCGGTCCCCCCACCCCGGACAGCGTTTCGTGGCCCCGTAGGGAGCTCCACCAGAGGCTCCAGTGGCTGCACTCGCATGCGGTTCCTCCGTCCAGGACAGCGCTTCGTGGCCGGGAGCTCCACCGAAGACCTTGGTGGCTGCACTCGCATGCGGTTCCCCTGCCCAGGACCGCGTTTCTCGGCTCAATCGGGAGGTCCACCGAAGGCCCCAATGGCTGCACTCGCGTACGGTTCTCCCACCCAGGACAGCGTTTCGTGGACCCATCGGGAGCTCCATCGAAGAAGAGATTCAACATTGCGGAATCCACACCTGCATATGGTTGGGTCTATTGCCAGGCTAATTTTCCAAGTTTCCGTTGCGAAACAAACATGATGTGCGCCGCCTGCAATCCCGTCATGGCCACTGGGAGGAGAGGGCGCGAGAGGGAGGGTGGCACAAACGAGGATCGAGGAGGAGCTGGGGGGGAGGAGGAGGGGCAGTAGGATGAGTAAGAAACCCCGTATGGGGCCACGAAACGCTGTCCCCGGTGGGGGACCCGCATGCGAGTGCAGCCACTGGGGCCTTCGGTGGAGCTTCCGATGAGGCCACGAAACGCTGACCTGAGAAGGGGAGCTGCATGCGAGTGCAGCCACCGGGGCCTTCGGTGGAGCTCCCTATGGGGCCGCGTAGCGCTGCCCTGGGTGGGGGGGACCGCATGCGAGTGCAGCCACTGGGGCTTTCGGTGGAGACCCCTACAGAGCCACGGAACGCTTGTCTGAGTGGGGGAACAGCATGCGAGTGCAGCCACTGCGGCTTTCGTCGGAGCTCCCGACGGGGCCACGAAACGCGTGGGGGAACCGCACGCGAGTGCAGCCACCAGGGTCGTCGGTGGAGCTCCCGACGGGGCCACGTAGCGCTGTCCTGGGTGGAGGAACCGCATGCGAGTGCAGCCTCTGGAGCTTTCGGTGGGGCTCCCTACGGGGGGTCACGTAGCGCTGTCCTGAGTGGGAACCCCATGCGATTGCAGCCATTGGGGCTTTCGATGGGAACCTCTTTGGAGACGCGAAACGCAGTCGTGGATGTGGGAACCGCATGCGAGTGCAGCCGATGGGGCTTTCGTTGAGCCCCCATGGGGCCCCGAAGCGTTCTCCTGGGCGCGGGAGGCGCATGGTGGAGGAGGGGGGAGGGAGGAGGGGGACAAGGAGGAAAGGAGGAAGGAACGCGGGGCATTGTCTCCTCAAAACGAGGGCCTAACACCACAGAGTGGTTGGGAGAAACGAACGCGGAAATTCGCATAGCGAGACCCTATGAGGGGCCCCAGTTCGAACACGCCCGCCCACCACTTGCAGCATCAGGGGGGGAGGGGGGCAACACCCCCATCTTCGAACCTGTCCCCCTCGAGGGCAGGGGGGGGCCCCCAGCGCGAGCCGCAGTGGCCACCGGAGCCACAGCCGGTCGCCCCTCCGAGACCCCCGGCGATGGGCGGCGCGCGCCCCCACCTGGTCCTGGCCGCCCGCGCGCGGGGGCGGGGCGGGCTCCTCGCCCTCCGCCCGCGCGGCGTGACGCGGCGCACAGCTCGGCGGCGTGACGCGGCGTGCCCCCTCGCCGTCTCTGGTCTCGAGCCCCCGCTGCGGGCAGCTGGCGCGGCGTGGGATCGCCCGCCGAGAAGAGCAGGGGACGAGGAGGCGGAGGCGGAGGAGGAGGAGGAGGAGGAGGAGGAGGAGGAGGAGGAGGAGGAGGAGGAGGAGGAGGAGGAGGAGGAGGAGGACGAGGAAGAGGAAGAGGAAGAGGAGGGGAGGAGGAGGAGGAGGAGGGAGGAGGAGGAGGAGGAGGAGGAGGAGGAGGAGGAGGAGGAGGGAGGAGGAGGAGGAGGAGGAGGAGATGCAGGAGGGGGCGGAGGAAGGGGATGAGGATGAGGAGGGTGAAGCGGAGGGCTTCGGATCCCCCCGTAGCCAAAAGGACGGCACGTGGGACGAGGGGATGCTGAATGGGCAGCAGCGCGTCGAGCATTTGCAGCCTGCGCTCCAGAAGGCAGACCTCGACGCCTCGGTGACGGCCTCCCTGGGCATCTCGGGCTCCAAGAAGGACACCTATGGCCAACCAAAAACCGAGGGGTGCCCCCCCTCCTCAGTTTCCCCGCCCCCCGTGCCCCCTTTCCTCTCCTCTCCTCTCCTTCCCTCTCCCTCCTTCCGTCCCTCCCTCCCTCTGTCTGCCTGCCCGCCTGTCTGTCCATACTGCCTCCCCTCCCCTCCCCTCCGCGATGCCCATGATCGACGACCAGTCGTCGATCGAATCTCAGGCCGAAGCCACTACTACAGCGGGCTCGTCAGCTGACCGAGGCGATAACACCGTGTCGAGACTCTCGGCGAGATGCGGCTGTTGTAATCGAAGACGCCTACGGCGAATCACCGCCGCCCCCTGCCTTTGTGGAAGCGCCTGCGTGGCCGAAAGTTGGGTTTGAGCTTGGCCAAGCTATCTGTCCACGCGTTCCCCGAGTGGGTTTCGAAAGCCTTCGGGGAACACGGAGTCGGGCGAGCTATCGGACCAGGTGGTTTCCGAGCTTTCGGGCCTTCCTGGAGGACGTCTTGGAGGGCTCTTGGGCCGTCTTGGAGGCCTCTTGTGGGCCTTTTGGGCAGTCTAAGGCTATCTTGAGGCCACCTGGGGCCGTCTTGGGTGCATCTTGGGGCCATCTACGCTGTCTTGGAGGCCTTTTTGGCAGTCTTGGAGGCATCTTGGAGGCCATCTTGGCCGTCTTGGAGGCCATCTTCGTCTTCGAGGCCATCTTGGGCCGTCCTGGGCTCTTCTTGGGGCCCCCTTGGGGGCCCCTTGGGCTGTCATAGCGCCATCTTGGAGGCCTCTTGGGCGCTCTTGGGACGATGTTGGGAGCCTCTTGGGCCGTCTTGGGCCGTCGGAGAGCTGGTAAGAAGAAACTGCCCAAATCCTTCAAACACCTCAGGAACATCGATGATGTTTGCCCTTTCGGGCCTTCCTGGAGGATGTCTTGGAGGCCTCTTGGGGGCCTCTTGGCCAGTCGTAGGCCATCTTGGAGCCATCTTGGGCCGTCTTTGAGGCTTCTTGGACGAACTTAAAGGCATCTTGGACTCTCTCGGGCCGTCTTGGAAGCTATCTTGGACCATCTTTGGCGACTTGGACGCCATCTTGGCCATCTTGGATGCCATCTCGGGCCAACGTGACCATCTTAGAGGCCATCTTGAGCCGTCTTGTAGAATTTGTTGCGGCCGTTGAGGTCCCGTTCGGGTGGCCGGCGGGACGGGCCGAAGCCCCAGGGAGAGTTCTTTCGGGAAAAGAACCAAAGCCAAAAGCGAAAGGACTCAGCACGTCAGGCACCCCTGTGATGAATCAACAGGGGGCGGCGGACTCGAATGGCCTTCGGCCCATCCCGCCACCGTGCCTGGGTTGTGTGTGTGTGTGTGTGTGTCAGATTTGTTAAGCATGCTTGTTTGGGTCTCTTCGGAGCGCTCTCGGGGGCCTCGTGGGTGCAGTTGTGGGACCTCTTTGGAGCCTCTTGGGGGCCTCTTGGGGCCTCTTGGAAGCCTCTCGAAGGCCTGGGGCCTCTCGGGGCCCTCTTGGGGCCTCCTGGGGCCTTCTCTCGGCGCGGAAAGCTCATATTGTCGGTTCGTGGTCCTCCTCTCGGATCCCTCTTGGGACTGTCTTGGGGCCATCTTGGGCCGTCTTGGGCGCCTCTTTGGCCGTCTTTGGGTCCTTCTTGGGCCGTCTTGGGGCCATCTTGGGCCGTCTTGGGCGCTTCTTTGACCGTCTTGAGTCCTTCTTGGGCCGTCTTGGGGCCGTCTTGGCGGCCTTGTGGGCCGTCTTGGGGCAATCTTGGGGACCTCTTGGGCTGTCGTCGAGCGTCGGAAAGCCGAATAGGTGAGAATGCTCACAACCTTCAAAACCAATGGCAACTGAAGGTTCTTGGCCTTTCGGGGCCTTCTTTGGAAGACTCTTGGACGCATCCTGGGGCGTCTTGGAGGCCTCTTGGACTGTCTGGGGGCCATCCTGGCGTCTTGGAACGATCTTAAGGCGTCTCGAAGCCCTCTTGGACCATCTTGGGAGTCTCTTGGGGCTCTCTTGGCCCGTCTTGGGGCCCTCTTAGGCCCGAGAAGCTGCGCGGGGAGATGCGGGAAGCCCCGGACAATCCAAGACCAGCCCAATGAGATTTGTGAATTTGGGTCCAGGCCCCTTCAGAACCCTCAGGATCGAGGATTGAGGTTCGGGGGATGCGGCAATGGACCTGAGGACACGCAGATTCCGTGCCCAGCGGCGCGGTGGTGGATGGGCGCCCACCCCGCCCTGGAGCCTTCGAGGCCTACCATATCGTGGCGGATCATTCCTCCGAGGAGGACCCCCATGGCTCTATTGCCCCCCTTCGGTGCATCAGGAGCTGGTCGCGTCCGCGCAACAAGTGGGCGACCATGTTGCAGAGGGAAGCATTTCGTGTCAATCTGATTTTGACCTTGTGCATGATCAGCGCCGCGTCTGGAAGCGCAGCGTTGTGCATTGCACTACTTGTAGATTTGGGTCTCGAGGTTTTGTGAGGTGCCACTTGTCCGTAATCCTACGGCTCAAGTCACGCTGCTTAGAGGTGCCCGTCCTCGATGCATTCAGGTTTCGCCTGGCTCGCCTCCAGCTCAGTTTCCATTGCTGGCGAGCCCAGCTGCCGCCGCGCCATCGGCTCGGCTGCCTATTCTTGCTTGACGGGCGTGGACCCCGCTCAGTTCTTCACGTCGGCCGCGTTCGGCCTCGGCGTGATCACGGGAGTTGTGAGCGTGTATTTCGTGAAGGTTGTTTCTCGGTGTGCGCGTTGCAGAGTGCGGGTGGCGTCGGGAGAGCATCGATTGGAGGCTCGGCTGGATGGCGGCGATCACTCTCGAGGCAGGGCGGAAGGTCAGTCTGTTCTACCAGCCGGACCCCCTCCCGGCGCCACCACCCAAGTGGAACGAGCGGGTCCTCCTCGAGCCGGCCTCGGAGATGGCGATGCAGAAGTGCACGGGCGAGTCCCTGTACAATGGGGGCATGGTCTGGTGGGTGCTCACCCCGGACGGGGACGTTTACCCGGAGGAGCTGGCGGCGCCTCCGCTGGAGGGTATCGCGTACTACGACGACGCGGAGGTGCCCCATCTTCAGCTGCAAGTACGTCCGCTTCCTCCGCCGGTGGCGGCCAATGCATACAGCTTCCGCGCAGACCGCCCAGCTGGACCTCCTACCCCGCTATTGGTGATGAGGGCGATCTCTGACGCGAGGGTTGAGCAGCATGCGCTCGACTCTGAGTCAGGCGCCGTTCGCGAAGGTCCTCCTCCAGCGCCAGCAGCTGGACGCATCATCTGGGTGATTGGCTCTTCGGCCGACGGCGACCCAGAGGCTGAGAAGGAATACGTTTACATCCCAGGCGACATCACGATCGGTTTGGGCTCCTACTGGTTTGTCAAGCGAGGCGCCAAGTTTCTGATACTGCAGGAGGTGCTGCGGCAGGACACGGGTATGATCAAGTTGCTCCGGGATCAGGAGACCGATGCGAGGGTCATTCCTGTGAAGTGGAGGTCGGCTCAACAGCGCGGCCGCAACTTCCGCGAGGCCATCTCGCTCCAAGAGTTCCACGACTTCGGCGACTCACCGCTGCAGGGCGACGTGAGCCTCCCGTGGTTGCTCACCGAGGTTGCCCAGTCCGCCGAGGGGATGGTGACGCGCCACCACACGTGGCTGTCGGCTAGCGGCATCCCGAGCGGCGACCGCAGCATCCACGAGCACTTCGTGATCTCCAAGGTCTTCGACCTCGCGATCGAGCTGGACCAGTTGAACACGATGACCTTGACCTCTTTCGAGCTGCTCGGGCGACGCCTGCAGCTCATCGAGCAGGCCCACGTGTACAACCCCAGCAACCCCGACTACAGCAACTCGGACGACTTCATGGGCTGGGGCGTGCAGCGTGGTGCCGCTCTGGTGGCGCCTTCTATCAAGAAGCGGGCCGCCGACGCAGCTCGTGATCGGGCAGCAGTTCTGCAGGAGGGGCGGAAGCTCGACGAGGAGATCCGCCTCCGGAAGCCGAAAGGCCGTGGCCGTGGTGGTAAAGGCGGCGGAGAGGGAGACGGGGGCGCCGGCGGTTCCGGCGCAGGGGGGCCATGACCAGCTCCCAGGGCCCAGTCGCTCCCTATGGGACTCCGGCGGCTGGGTTCAAGTACGAGAAGGGGTCCCGTCTACCTTTACAAGTTCCTCGTGATCTCTTTCCTCTTCCTGAGCTCGAGGTCGAACATCTTCAAGATCACAGCGTGAGTCGCTCGGTACAGCGACGAGTTTTGAAGCGGAGTGCAGTGGATGCCGAGGTCAATCGCACGATCAAGGCCCTCAACGCTCTCGATGGCCATTTGACGCCGTCATCTTCCGCGCCCTCGCAGTGTCAGCGGGAGGCCATTCAATTCATTCGCTCAGTGCATGACGCAGCCGAACCGCCGCAAGGTGACTTCGGCTCCGAGGGAGCCGTGCGCGCGCTCCTCGGGACGGACTCCGCGTACGGTGGCGAGTCGACCTTGGTGCAGTCCTACGACCGGAACCTTCTCAGCATCCCCCACGTGGGGGCGGAGCCCGTCCCTGTTCAGGAGATGTTGCCGCCGAAGGTTCGCTGTTGTCTCGAGGACCTGAACAACATTCTGCTCGATGATCAAGAGTGGGGCGCCGTGTGTGAGAAGGCGGATCCCATCAACCTCTACATGGATCCGAAGCTTCGCTACTCCAAGAAGGCCTATTTTCAGTTTGTCCGAGACTGTCATTCGGCAGGTCTTATCCGCTGGGCGCCCTTGGTACGCGGGCGAGTCACTGTCTTCTGTGTTGCCAAGAAGACGGGCAAGCAGAGGCTCGTGGTGGACTGCCGCGCCACCAACAGGCGCTTCCGGCGGTGTCCTTATTTACCTATGGGTACCGGCTCGAGCTGGGGAGAGATTCTCCTGGAGGACGACGCCGACCTCTGGGTGAGCCTGTCGGACATCAAGGACTACTTCTACGCCTGCGGCATCGACGATGACCTCTCCAGCTATTTTTGCCTCGACGACGTCCCAGGTTGGCTCGTCTCCGAGCTGGAGGGCAACGACAGCCGCTTTAGCCATTTCTATGGGCGTGACGCAGTTGCGCCCGCCTTTCGAGTGCTGCCCATGGGCTTCAGCTGGAGCTTCTACCTGGCGCAGATCGTCCACTCCTCCGTCGTCAAGGGGATGCTTCCGGACACCGCCGGACTGGTACTACAGGATCGTCAGCCTGGCCCGACGATGGGGTCCCGCGGCCTCGTGTCGCTGCCGTACTGCGACAACCATGCCACTGGGGCGGGCTCCCCGGAGCTTGCCGACGGCGCTCGGATCGCAGTGGCTCGCCAGCTCACGGCCGACGGCTTCGCCGTCCACGAGGAGGAGGGCGCCTCCCTCTGGGCCGAGAGTCTCGGCTTCGCCATCGACGGCTTGACTGGCGAGGTGGGGCCTACGGCCAAGAGGGCCACCCGCCTTGCCGCCGCGGGCCGCTGGCTTGCGCGTCGCCCGAAGATCACGGGCGTGATGCTTGAGCGCTTCTTGGGGCACTGCACTTTCCAGCTCATGGGCGAGCGCTCCCTGCTGAGCATCTTCGGTTCGTGCTACCGCTTCGTCAGGGTGCATTACAAGCAGAAGGTCCGCTTGTGGCAGTCCGCCGCGCGGGAGTGTGAGTGGCTGTCATCTTTGGTCCGCTTTGCTCGTACCAACCTCCGTCGGCCGTGGAGCTCCACTGCCCACATGTTCGACTCATCGGAGACAGGCCTCGGGATCGTCCAGGGCATTTTCGACGAGAAGCTCATAGCCAGCACTGGCCAGTACAATGAGCGGTGGCGTTTCAAGCAGCCTCATGCGCTCGCGAGGGGCGTGCGTGCGGGGGCTCTCTGGCACTTCCGAGATGTGATCGAAAATGCTGAAACAGTACTCCCTGTCGCACCACCGCCCCCTCGTCCCTGGAAGAGAAGGCGCGGGTTCCCGGAGGTCCCCACAAAGTTGCTCGAGAAGGACTCCTGGCACACCATCCTGTCAAAGCCCTGGTTTCGGGACGAGCACATCGCCCTGCTGGAGGCCCGCACTGGAAGATTGGTATGCAAGTCTCTTGGGAGGTCTGTTGGAAACCGCAACAAGAAGCACCTCATCCTCGGGGACTCCATGGGCTCCATCTTGGCCTTCCTCAAGGGGCGCAGTGGGGACTATCGTATGCTGGGTTGTTGTAGAAGTGTTGCGGCTTGCACGGTCGCCCTCAATTGCAAGTTCAAATGGCGCTGGGTCGTATCTGAAGTTAATCATGCTGATGCGCCTTCTCGGATGTTCGAACCCTCAGCCCCGAAGCGGGCACGCCACGGACGTAAATCTTTCCCTTCATCCTCTTCTACCTGTAACCACTTGGCTCACAGTGGGGAGTTTCCCACGATCGATGCTCCGAGCACCGACTCGGACGCCAGTTTCAACGAAGGCGGCGTCGGCTCATGTACTGAGGCCTGCGGGGCCCGCGGCCAACCGCAAGCGGCCCCCTGCGCCACCGGAGGGCGTGCTGTCCGTCGTTACAGCATCGACGAGCTCATCGAGATCGGCCGCGCCTCCGGTGGCAAGCCTGCTTCAGCCGCCGAAGGACCACCCATCGGCGCAGCGGAGTCGCCGCCTTCGCGAGGACCGTGCCAAGGCCCGAAGGGCGAGGCACGCAGTCCCAGCGGGGGGTGTTACCCCCGGGCCGCTCCTGCTCAAGAGAGACCCGCACCAGCTCAGTATCCTGGAGCAGGCGTCGGTGCAGCCCCAGCAGGCGGCCACGTACAGGACGACCTACGCCGAGTTCGTCAAGTGGGCCGCGAACGAAGGCATCCCACTACACTCGGACGAGGACGTGGACGCGGCGGCGGTCGACTACCTGGACGCGATCTACCTGCAGGGCTACGAGGCGTCATCGGGGGACAAGCTCCTCGGGGCCCTCAAGTTCATGAGGAGTGGCGGCCCTCGCCCTCTTGCCCTGCCGCTGACGCGGATGAGGAGGGCGCTGAGGGGCTTCCGCAAGTCCGCCCCCGGCGCCTCTCGCTTTGGGTTGCCTTGGGAATGGGCGGCCTCCATAGCGGGGACCTTGCTGGCCACGAAGCGGCGGGGTGCGGCCCTCTGCTTGCTGGCGGCCCACGATGCGTATTCCCGACCTGGGGAAATTACGGACCTGCAGGTTGGGGACGTAGTGCTGCCTGCGCCCCGCCTCCGCGGCTACCACCGCCTCTGCCTTGTCATGCGGCCGGAGGAGAGGGGAGCTTCGACGACACTGTCACAATCGAGGACCTGGACGCGCACATCTCGACCCACCTGGTGCAGCTGGCGAAGGGGCGGGATCCGAGCGAGAAGCTGTTCCGCCTGTCGATCAGCCAGTACAAGGACGCGTTCGAGGACGCCGCCGACCTCGTCGGGCTCGCCGCCGAGCAGCTCTGCACGTACCAAGCCAGGCACGGAGGTGCCTCGAGGGATGCCATGCTGAAGAGGCGCGACCTCTCCGAGATCCAGAAGCGCGGGGGCTGGAAGACGTTCAACTCCGTCAGACGCTACGAAAAGTTTGGGAAGGTGCAGCAGGCGATCAACCGCACGCCGTCGGACACCCTGGCCTACAGCCGGATCGCCGTGCAGTACCTCGACGAGTGGCTCCATGGACGTTCTATGCATCTCAACCGACCTCCTCGGACAAAAGGCCGCCGCCTAGTCGGAAAGCGGCGGAGGTCTTCGCAGGTTCCGGGAGGCTAGCCAAGGCGCTCGCACGTCGTGGAATTCCTTGTGAAGGTTGGGACATACTGGATGGACCGTCGTGTGACCTCACACTCTCAGGCGCACAGAAACGACTGATGAGAGGCATTCGCCAGCATAGTTATTGCCATCTTCACTTTGCGCTGCCCTGTCAGACCCTCTCGCGTGCACGGCGTCCCGGAGGCTCTGGACCTCCGCCTCTCAGGTCAAACGAGTTTCCCTGGGGTTACCCGGACCTGGAGGGCTCGGGCCTCAGCAAAGCAGCTGCCGCAAATAATCTCATTGCGTTTGTAATCAAAGCCTGTCGGCTAGCTGCGAAAAAAGGTATCACAGTTACGATCGAGAATCCTCTCACGTCAATTTTGTGGGTAATTCCCGAAATAATACAGTTGCTTACAGAACTGCACTTTTCCACCGCTCGACTTGACTTCTGTATGTTCGGGGAACGCTGGCGAAAAGCCACAAACATTGTTGGCGCTGTCCCTGGCCTCAGCTCGCTGACGAGAAAATGTACCACGTCGCTTTGTACTAGAACTAAGTTGCCCCACTGGGCGTTAGAGGGCAAAGACCCCACATGAGTTTTTTGGACAAAGCGCGCAGAACCCTACCCGCCCGCCCTCTGCTCACTTCTTGCCAAGACAATTGCCAGAGCACAAGAGGTGGGATAGGGCAGTTGTGTGCTCACTCTCGCTGCAGCAGGCTGACCAGACTCGTGGCAGCCCAGTGTATTTCAGTTGGTCAGGTATCCCTTTCTAAGCTCTGGCACCGGTGAAAAAACGTCATCGACCTTGCACTACTTGTAGATTTGGGTCTCGAGGTTTTGTGAGGTGCCACTTGTCCGTAATCCTACGGCTCAAGTCACGCTGCTTCCTCCTCCTCCCCTCCGCCTCCTCTTCACCTTTTTCAAAGGGCAGTTGCACTGTGCTCACTCTCGCTGCAGCAGGCTGACCAGACTCGTGGCAGCCCAGTGTATTTCAGTTGGTCAGGTATCCCTTTCTAAGCTCTGGCACCGGTGAAAAAACGTCATCGACCGTACTCTCAGCGTCCACGCGCCTTTGGCCTATGACTTGTGCGTGCGTGTGTGCGTCTGTGTGTGTGTGTGTGTGAGCGTGAAGTGTGCGTGTGTGTGTGTGTGTGGCCTCGACGGTCTTTCGGTCAGTCAAGGCTTCCGAGCGCAGCGCCTTCGACAACATGGTCCTCGAGCAGGTCGCCACCAGCCTGCATGAAAAGGCCACTCGAGAGGGGATCAACACACACATTTGTCAGTGTTGAGCTCGAATTTTAGATCGACACGCGTTTTGTTCAACTGGTTTGTTTGTTGGTTGGTTGGTTGGTTGGTTGGTTGGTTGGTTGGTTAATTGGTTTTTGGGTTGGTCTGTCGGTCGGTTGGCTGGTTGTCCGACAGGTTGGTTGGTCGGCTAGTAGGTTGGTCGGTCCGTTGACTGGTCGGTTGGCTGGTCGGTTGGTTAGGTGGCCGCGTGGTTAATTGGCTCGTAGGGTGGCCAGGATTAGTTTGCTGACAGGTCGGTAGACGGATGATTGTCAGCAACATGGTAATTGTTATGAGACCGAGAGCGACGAGGGCACCCGTGATTGTCACAATGTTCTGTCGTGCAATGTAGATCATTTCGGTGAGGGCAAACATGTACTTCATCGAGGTGATGGAGCATATCAGCAGGAGGATGATGAGGACGATAACGAGGATGAAGATGAGGAGCAGCACCGGATGGATGAGGAAGAGGAGAGCGACGAGGAGGCGGCGCGGGAAGGAGGAGCGAAACGATAAAGAAAAAGAAGGACTGGCGAAGGAAGCGGGGGATGTCAGGAGGGGCTCAATAAAAGGGGGAAGCAGGCCGCATCCTCGACCCCCCCTGGCTCTGGCTCCTGCTCACCATTCCAACCATTCTGCTCCTCCTCGTCCTCCTCCTCCTTCTCGCTCCTCCTCGCTGCTGCTCTGCCACCGCTCCCTCCTCCTGCCCCCTCCTCGGTCCTTCCTTCTCCTCCTCGATCCTTCCACCTCCCCTCTCCTTGAGGTATGGCGACGGGCCTCCCCGCCCCGCAGGACCACCGCGCACCACCACCGCCGCTGCCACCAACCAACACCGCCAACGGCCGCCACCGAGCGGAGCCGCCCGCAGCTTCTACGACCATCGCCGTCACCAGCCACCAGCAACGCAGCCACCAGTGCCACCACAATCACCCACCACTTTTAAGTCGGCGGCGCAGCAGATGGAAGTGCCAATTGCGATCGAGCATTGTCGACGGCAGAGTGTACGAGCCGTCGCACACTGGACAGTGCAAACGAAGGGTGGTGTGCTAGAGGGACCCTAATCTCAAACGTTGACATGCAGTGGCCAGAAAACTAAGGAGGAGACTAAACTCAAAGTGAACTACGGTCACCCACCACAGGCCACCACCATCACCCCGCAATCCCTACGGCAACCAGGCACCCGCGGGCGGGTCGCGTGGGCAGACCCCGGCGGTCGCAGGCGGCCAGACTTGGGCGGGCGGGTCGGGCGGGACGTGAAAGCAACGTGGCGAACGGGTTTTCAAGCAAGCGAGCAGGCGGGCTCAAGGCGGCGCACCCTGATGGGCTCGTCGAGCAGGCGGCCTTTTTTGGGAGGGGTGCCCCCCCAGGACCCTCTAGGACAACGCTTAATGGGAACACCTTCAGAAGGCAGGGGATAAAACCATTAAACCAACAGCTCCACTGCTGCCCTCCGCTGTCCGCAATACATCGGCCCCACGAGTCCCCGACGCTACGTCCCAGCCATTGCTGCCCAGCCCCCCCACACTATTCGCAAATACCCTTTCCTGTGCACGATCACTTCAGCGGGAGGTTGGGCTTTCAAGTAAGCGAGCGGGCTGATCCCTTCGGGCGGGTTGGGCGGGCGAGTCCTTTCGGGCGGGTCGTGCGGGAGGACCCCTTCGGGCAGGTCGGGCGGGCGGAATTTTGAAACGGCAAGCGAGCTGGCGGACCTGAGCGGTCGGGTCGTGTGAAGCGGGTGGTGGTGTATTCAAGCAAGCGAGAAGGTGGGCCCTATCGGGCGGGGCGGGCGGGGATGGCGAGCAGGTTAGCCTCAATTTGTAGCGGGCGGGTGGACGATTGCGGGGGGGGGGGAGATCAGCCGGGCGGACCCCGACCGTTGGGTCGGGCAGGCGGGACGTTTCGAGCGGGCGAGTGGCGTTTTAAGCACGCGACTGGGCGGACCCTGCCACCCTGCCATGCGTGCTGGGCACGTGGGGCCACATGGGAGAGTGAAGGTGTGAGGAGGCCCGTTGCTAAATCATGGGCATGCACGGGGCGATACTTGTCAGCGAACGGCAGTGCTGACACATGCATAAGCGTATATGATCGTATTTGTGGCCACCCAGTAACACTTCCTTGTGTTTCCCTGCCGAAGGCCACCGCCCTCCGCAGGGAGCTCGAAGAGAAGGGACCAGGCCCGGGCTGTGCAAACGCGCTGCTCCCTGCCGCGGCTGCTACTGCTGGCGTTGGACTCTCGCAAGGCTGAATGTATCGCCGCACGGAGGCGCAAAGACTTCCTGGAATGGATCTCCTGGACGCCTCTGGCACCAGACAGGGGGAATACTGAGATGGATCCAGTTCTTGCGAAGGCCTTGCGGCCGGTGCCGCCGATCCTGGACGACGACCGCCACGATGGAAGAGACTTTGTGGAAGGTCGGGATCAGACGCTCCCAAACAAACCCAAGAGGCTACACGAGGCCCCGGCCCGCATCCTTGGGGGCGCCTGAGGGCCTCGCGGGGGCCTTTGGAGGGGCTCTTGAGCCGCGGGACCCCCTGGGGGGGTGGTATTCTGATCAAACCCCTCCCCCAGCCCCACCCCTCCCAGGACCCCACCCCCAGCGGGGAAGGAGTCCTAGGGAGGAGGCTTCCTTCCGACTCACTTACGACGTGTCTCAATTTCGCTTAGGCTGC
>CAUYUJ010008113.1:1197520-1205020 GCA_963575745.1 Prorocentrum cordatum | reverse complement strand
TTTCCAGTATGTAGCGAGCACCTCTTCTGGGTGAAATGGCGGGTCTGACGTGCATGCAGCGGCGGGCGCTTATCCGAGGGCAGCTGGTCCCTACGGCCCAAAGTAAAGCGACAGCGGCGGCACAGCAGCACACGGGGCGACCCCAGTACCGCCATCGAGGCCAACTAGCGCAAGTAGGCGCGAGAAGAGGCCAGGATGGCAAGCCAAAATGGCTAGGCGCACAGCGGCGTCACGGCAGCACACGGGGCGACCCCAGTACCGCCAACGAGGCCAACGAGCGCAAGTAGGCGCGAGAGGAGGCCAGGATGGCAAGCCAAAATGGCAAGCCAGAGTGGCTAGGCGCACAGTTGACCGTGCGAAGAGCGGAGGCCTAAGCACCAGGGCCCGCGGCGCGAGGGGGGGTACCACTGTGGGCGCGCCCGCGCCAGCTGGCAAGGCGGCGTTGCTAGAGCTGGAGCGTAAGCGAGCATACAGGCTCAGCATCCTTGAGAGTGGCAGGCTCGGGATCTTAACATGGACTCACGTAGCCTCCCCGAGGGCTTAGAAGTATGCGATGCTGGGGGCCTGCAGAGTTTCAGCGTTCAGGCGGACTGGCCTGTTCCTTGCGCAATGGCTGCGAAGACCTGCGACGGCAGCGCTTGCACTTCTCCCCCGAGGTCGCCGCTGCCGCCCGCCTGCCCTGAGGGCCCAAAGATCTGGCGCTCGAGATCCTCACCGAGGGCCACGTTCAGGGCAGCGACATTAGGGATCCGCTGCGGGAGCGGGTCCGTCGGCGGCGGCGGCGCCGCAGGGGGCGCCGTCAGCGGCGGCGGCGGCGGGGCCATGATGGCCGCTGGCGGGGCTCCAGCAGGCGGTGGTGGCGGGTCCTGGCTGCCGCGGGCTGAGCCAGCGGGGGGGGTACTGGCGGTGCGGACGGGAGTGGCACGCGGGGCGACCCCGGTACCACCCCCGCCGCCCGTGAGGCTGCCCTCCCGGAGGTTGTGGCGGCGCTCATAGGCCGCCAGTCCCTCGTGCGCGGTCGCCAGGCGCTGCCTCCTGGTTTGATTCCGCTGCTTCTTGGTGTAGCCCGCCCACTCTGGATCGTTCAGCCCCCGGGCAACCTGCGAATACAGGTCGGACCACTTGAACTCGGGCAGGCTGTCCCAGGAGAGCCCCTCCATCAGCGCGTAGTGGCCCTCCCACTGCGGCTGCTGCGGAGCGTGGCGCTTAAAGACGGTGCCCACCGCCAGCGGCTCGACCTTGGGCAGGTGCTTCAGGAGGTCCACAGCGCTGAGCACCGCTACCCCCTCCTTCTTGAGCTTGTCGTAGCGCAGCAGGGCCTTCAAGTTGCGGATGTCCTCCTCGGGGAAGTCCGCGTGCATGTAGTACGCGCGAGGCGGGTTCTGCTCTTCCTCTATCATCTCGATGCAGACGCCGTAGGAGGTCGCGTAGCGCGGACCACAATGGCAGTGCCAGCGCTGGCCCGTCTCCCCCGCCGCCTCCTGCGCGCATGTGAGCAGTTGCGTCCAGCGATCCGAACGGATCACCGAGCAGCATCCCTTGGGATTGTTCCAGGTCTTGTTGGCCGAGCACTTGTGGTACATGTTGAACGTAAAGCCCTTGCCACGGTAGAGCTGGTCCGTGTAGTCGCCCATCCGTCGGTGGGCCTCCTGCGCCATGGCGTTGCCCTGGCACTCCTCCTTCCGCGCACGCTTATGTCCCAGGTGCGCGTCCACGACCCCCGAGGCTTCCAGGAGGCCCTTCTTCAGCCTTCCCACGTCATCCTCTGCCTCCGCATTCAGCGCGTCGAGCCACTTCTGGACCCCGTCCTGCGCCTCTGCGCCCTTCACCATGTCCTCTTTCTTCTCCAGGATGGGCCCCAGGCCTCCCAGCATGTGGGTGCGCATGGTCTCGAATTCGAGGACGCCATAGGCCCGCGCCATACGCTTCAGCGATTTCTTGGAGAGGCCGAGCCGCAGCAGGGGCTCGATATCCGCGACTTCTTCCACAGTCTTGGCGTCGGCCAGCTGGCGCTCCTGGCCCTCAACGTTGTTGTCGAGCGGGAGGTCGCTATCATCGCCGCGGGGGGGGGGTCTGCGGCGCCAGGTCCATCCTCGAGGGGTGGAGGTGGCGCGCGGGGCGGCCCCGGCACCACCTCCACCGCCATCGGGCGACCGACCTCCTCCGCCACCGTTTCCGTGGCTGGGGGGGCGCCCGCGCTCTCGGGATCGATGCCCACCCCGACGCCTTCCGTCGCCCTCCGCAGGGCAAGCGCGCCGTCGTCGGAGAGCGCGAACCCCGCCAGCACGTCCATGCCCTCCTTGATGTGGTCGAAGCTCGCGCGGAACTTCGCCACGCGCCTGGCGGCGTGGTCGATGGGGCGAGCACCCTTGTTCTGGCGCGCTGCGCGCGTCACGGCCTCGTGCTCGGTGATGTTCTGCGTCGCCGCCACGCAGTGCGAGCACGTGTGCAGCTTGTATTGGCCTTGAGCACCCTTTCGCAGCTTGAGGTGCTGTGGGTTGTGCTCTGCAGCCTCGGTGTAGCGGCGCATTTCGCCGCAGTTGAGCTCGTCCACGTACTCCACCATCATGATCTTCCAGTCATCCAGCGCTGCGCACTCCCGACACCAGCCCAGGCGCTGCGGCGGGACCCAGTGCGCCCCCATGCAGTGGACGTAGCCCGCCTCGACGTAGTCCACGTCCGCCATCATCTCAGCGTCCTTGAGCTCGGCAGCCGTGCCGCCGCTCGGTGGGGGGGCTTTGCCGTGGGCAGCCTTGTTGCTGCGACGGCGGTGGCGTTTGCCGCCGTGCCCGCTGAGGGCGCCCGTGGGGCCTCACTGGCTGTCTCAGCGTCCATGGAGCGGCCGCCGTCGGCGTCGCTGCGCGCGCCTCGCCCACCGTGGCCGCTCACAGCCTGTTCCCGCAGCTGGAGGTTGTGGAGCGCGAGGGTGATCGCGTCCAACCCGCGGCGCTGCTCCGCGGTGAAGTTGGAGTAGGTGGCCGCCGCTGCCAGGGCCGCCTTCGTCACAGGCGCCACCGCCGACGTGGGCGTCGCCGAGGGCTCAGCAGGCGCCTCGGCCGTCGCCGTGGGGCCTCCGTCCGAGGCGCCTTCAGAGGCAGCGGCACTGGGGGCGGCCCCCGTACCGCTGCCTCCGTCGGCACCCTCGGCAGGCGTCGCCGATTCCGTAGTCAGTGTCGGCGCCGTCCGAAAGGTCGCCGCCTCCGACATCGCGTCGAACCCCTCGTCCGAGACGTCGCTGCTCTCCGACGCGCTCACCTGCTGGCCAGGGCGCGGCGCAGGCCCCTCTTTGGGAGTGGGCGCGTCGGCCGCGGTCGAACCGCTGGCCTTCGCGCGCGCCTCGGCCTTCGCCTTAGCCTTCGCCGCCAGCGCCTCGCGAAGAGGCGCCGCGTCGTGACTGGGCGAGTCGGCATGCGTCTTTGCAGGCCGCGGCATCGGCGCGGGCTTCGAGAACTTGGGCGCCATCACTTGGTCGGAAGGATGGCGCGGGAGGTGCAGCTCAAGAGATCGTGCGAGGCGAAACCTCAAGAGCCAAACAGCTGCCGAGGGAGGGAGGGGAGGGAGAGAGGCTGTACACCGAACCAAAATGGGGCGGCCGACTGCCAAGGCGGGGCGAAGATAAAACATGGGAACTAAAGGTTGAAACCAGCGGCTCCAGGTGAGTGGAGACCGATCCTTGAGCAGGCTGAAAACGGCCTGACCCCCGTTCGGGACCCTGGGCGGGCAGGAGAGGGGAAAGGGTGGCGAGGAAACCACGTCGCGGGCGGGCGACAAAGCGGACGGCGGGCCGCCGACGGTCCCAGGACCCGCGGGGCGTCCCCGATCTTGAACGCCTCTTGACGCCTCTTTTGCAAATGGCCTCGGGCTGATGCTGCTGGCGGAACGATGGCCCGTCGCGGACGGGTTGAGAGAGCAGCTCAGGACTATGAGCACAACGAAGGTGGCATGGCGGGAGCACAACGCGCACAAGGCTGGGTAACTGCACAACGCAGCGTGCGAGTCAGACATGACAAAGCAAGAGCGCATCATGCACACTATGAGGGAACTATACAGTACAGTACACACAGCTGACGTGACCACGGCTTTACAACTGATCAGGGCAGCAGGTAGGCAAGGGGGGAGGGGAGGGCCAGGGAGCACACACGTGTGGGAGGGAGCCACATCTAGTCAAGACCGGACACTCGGGGCGACCCCGGCGTCCAGCCCGGCTACGTCTTCCGTCGCCAGGGCGACCTGCTCAGCGATTTGGCCTTGCAGGGCGTTGGCCACTGCCGAGCGCAGGGACGAGCGCGCTGCGGGCCGTTCGGCCTCGGGCAATTCCCCTACGGCACGGCGCAGCCACGTCTCCGCCTCTGCGCCCCAGCGGCCATTGACATCGAGAACAAAGGGCACCAGGCCAGAAAATGGGTATCTACGGTGCTTCACTTTTTCTCTGCGCTGCAGGGATGCCTGATGCGGCCGCCCCGTCTGGGCCACGGCCACCTCGTCCACCCAGCTGATGTCGAGACGCACCCGGCCATGGAGGCCTCGATGGTAGACGATGTCCGGTGTGGCCGCGCCCTGTTCTTCCGTGTGCCACTCTGGGATGACCTGCTCCACGAGGGCGTGATGGCCCACCCCGCGCAACCAGAGCGCCACGGCATCTCGAATGGCGTTGTGGCGGCGCACCGGGCCACCTCCCTGGGGGCAGTTGAGCGCATGAACGCCGCGGACGTCCACCGTGCGGCCACGCGCCGGGCCGGCCTGCGCCGCCGCGCGAGTGGGCGCCGCCGGCCGGTTCTGGCACGTGCACTCGGACTGCAGCAGTGGCAAGTGCATGCGCCTCTTGGCCGCAATGCAGAACGCGTGGTCGGCGAGGGGCGAAACCCCCTCGAAGTTATCCAACCAGGCGCCCGCTGAGCTGCCCGAGGCACTATGCACCGCCGCCGCCGCCGTCACCGGCAGCGCGGCCAAGAACGTCTTGGTGGCGTGGTCCCGTACATGTTGGGTGTACGTCTTCTGGTCCTTGCCCCTCCGCCCTTCCAAGAGGCCCTGCCAACGATCACCCTGGGGGCGACGGCCTCCTGCCAACCGTCCCTGCTCCTCGTCCGCTGCCGAGAGGGCGCGGCCAAGGCCCGGCCACCGCCGAAAGAAGCCAATCTTTGTCGTCTCGCGGAGCTCCTGGGCAGCCGCGTGGATCCCGGCTTCCCAGGGCGCCAGGAGGGCAGCGGGGCCGCGCTGTTCGGCGCTGCCACAGCCCAAACCTCCGTCGCTGACCTTCATGAAGATCTGCTCTCGGGGGGCGGCCGTGACCCCCAGAAGGGCGTTGACGAAGGCGACCGCTCCGTCATCCACCCTGCGGCCCCGCGCCGCCGTGAGCCGAAGCGCGCGCTGGATGTGGACGCAGGCGCCCCTCGACCAGATCCGCATCAGCTGGAAGGCGTCAAGAGCAGACAGCCCGTGCGTGCGGAGCGTCAGGAGCTCCCGGAAGTAGCGGTCCTGCATCTGGAGGAAGGCCTCGCCGCAGGGGGGTGGCGTGGCGGCGCCCGGGGCGACCCCGGCACCGCCAGCCGGCGCGAGGCCGCCCTCGTCGAGGTCCTCCGGGACGGCAAAGTCCGTGAGCGGGACGCCCCGCCAGTCAGCATCCACGTCGTGGTTTGTGTCGGCCAGGGTAGACCCCACCGCCTTGAGCTTCTGGGCGCGGTACTGGGCGCACTCCGCGAATTCCGGCGGCAGGACAGCGTGAGGATCCGGGGGCCAGATCTGGGTCTTGGACATTTTCAGCTTCATCCCATGGGCTTCGATGCGGGCTCGCCAGGCATCCAAGCCGCGGAACACAGCAGCCGCGGTGCCCACGAAGTACGTGTCGTCCAAGAACGCCAGGCAGTCCCCCTCGACGTCCACCGCGCGCACGGCCATGCGACCGATGCTGAGGACATCCGCGGTGCCGACCGCGTAGAAGCCAGGGCGCATCGGGCAGCCCTGGTCGAGGCCGCGGATCTGGTCAACCAGCTGGGCAGGTTGGGACCCACCACCCGCCACGTGGCGTGTGCGAGCGGGGAGCCAGGCCTCCGCCAGCGGCGCCAGGGCGGGCACCTTGGAGCGCACGGCCTCCTTCACGAGGTCACGGGGGATGTTGCTGAACGCATCCCCGAGGTCCACCGCCACCACCCACTTGCCAGGGCTCGAGTTGGCCATCGTGCAGAGGCGTCCGTGGAGGGCACCGCATCCGTCCTTAGCCAGGCCGAACTGTTGGTCCCCCACCGCCGCCCGCATGTCCTTGTGGTGGACCTTGGCCGCGCTGCGGCCCACCATGCGGCGGGTGACATTCCCACAGCCCAGGGCTCGCGCGTCCCCAGGGGTAGCCTTGGGGATGCCTGCGAGGCGCGCCGCGGTCAGGGCGGCTAGAGCTTCGGGAGGAAGGTCGCCGATGGCCAGGCGTGCCAGCGTGTTGGCTACCGCCTCCGCTCCGTCTTCGTCGTGCTTGAGCGGGGCCCAGTGCTCGTAGCGTCCGCCTCCAGGTCCCGCGCCGCCACGGCGGGGGAAGCGACCAAACTGGCGCTTGAGGTGGTTGGCCACGCGGTGGTGTAGCTCTGCCGCGCCGTTGAGCTCGTGAGGGGGCGTGGCTGGCGGCATCGCCACGTCGGCTCCCGCCGCGGGGGGTCCCCCCCCTGGCCCATGCGGGGCGGCCCCAGTGCCAGGGGGAGGGCCCCATTCGCCTGGGCGAGGCGCCGCAGGCTGCTGGGTGGTGCTAAACTTCCTAACCACCGCCGCTGCATCCGCCATATCACCCTGGGGCCACACTGCCGCTGCCGCCCGAGACATTTCGCCCGCTCGCGCGAGCTCGGTGACACGGCGAACGCGGGCCGCGACGTGGTCTTCGCGGCCCTTCGTGGTGACCGAGGTGCGCGTCTGGTCCTCCATGGAGAGCCAGGCGACGTCCCATTGACCGTCCTGGATCCACTGCAAACGCTCCTGGAGACGTTCACGTCGCGTCGTTGGGGTCGGGGTCGCGTTCTCGCTGAACAGCGGCCCATCCAGCGTTAAGAACGCCTTCCACAACCGCGTCAGCGTGCGCGATGCCAGGTCGTCGCTGCCCTGGCGGGCCTGCTCGATCGCTAGGCACAACCGCGCCTTCACGTGGCTAACGGCGGCGGCCATGCTGTCAGGGATCATGGCCGTGGTGGGCGCGCCCTGTAGCAGGATGCGGTCCCACCCGATGGTGTCCCACCAATCCAGGTTGACAAACTGAATCTCGTGGTACGCATCCTCGTCAGCCACCTGATCGTCCAGGTAGTCGTCGTGGACGCCTGCTTCGAGCCCCCCGTCGTCGTCCACGGCCGCGGGAGCGTCAAGGGGCGGCTGTAGGGTGTCCGCGGGAGACGGCGCCGCTGCCTCGGCTGCCACGGGGGGAGCCCCACGGGAGCCTGGGCCATGCGCCCCTGGCGCGGCGGCGGCAGGGAGCCTCGGGGCGACCCCAGCACTCCCTGCCGCGCCGTCTCCTTGGGAGGGAGGAGTGGGCAC
>CAUYUJ010008113.1:1177520-1192520 GCA_963575745.1 Prorocentrum cordatum | reverse complement strand
CTGAGAGCGGTTCGGATTCCGACGCGCCGGCCATGGACAGCAACGTATGAGCCCATGCGCCATCGCACGCCGTGCCCCGCCTGCGCGTTGCATTGGGTGGAGCGAAGCGTGCCCGCGGCGCGCGGCCGCGCCTTGCGTGCGCGTTTCACTGGGTGCGGTGCGCCCGCCTGGCGCGGCGCGCACGCCCTGTCGCTCGCGGCGTAGCGCGAGGCGGCGGGCGAGGCGTGCTGCGCGCGGCGCACCCATCGACGGGGTGCCCGCAGTCGAGAGCGTGTCTTCACGGCCCGCTGGCTCTCTCGTCCGTCTCGTCGCCATGTCGGCGGCGATGCCTCGCGGGGTAGCATCGACGAGGGGCGAATCGTGCGAAGTCACGGGGCGAGGCGACGCGCGACCCCCGAGCGCACCCCGCGGCAGGTACGCGGGGAGAGAGGGGGTTGCGCGTTGCGTTGGGGCTTTTCCCCGCCCACCCACGTCTGTGTGTCCGCGCATGCTGCGCGTCACGCTTCTCGGGTGCGGTGCGCCCGCCAGGCGCGGCACGCACGCCCTGTCGCTCGCGGCGTGGCGCGAGGCGGCGGGCGAGGCGTGCTGCGCGCGGCGCACCTATCGACGGGGTGCCCGCAGTCGAGAGCGTGTTTTCACGGCCCGCTGGCTCTCTCGTCCGTCTCGTCGCTATGTCGGCGGCGATGCCTCGTGAGGCTCCCAAGAGGCCCCCCGGAAGCTCCAATAGGCCCCCAAGGGGCCCCCAGGGATGCCCCCTGCGGGCCCCCAAGACACTTCGGCAAATCGTATTTCCCAGATAGCTTTCCAGGAACATGATTCCTTGGGCTTCCGCCCACCGCCCCAACCATGTTTCCAATAGGCTTGCCGACAAAGCCAGAAGGCGCCCCTAGGTAAGCCCCCAGAGATCCCCTCTTAGAGAACCGAACAAATCATGCTCCCGGGAAGCTTCCCGGGAACAGGATTCTCTATCTCGGAGTAGGCCCAGGTGGGGGGGGCGGGCCGCTGCCTGTTTCCCCCATCGGTGCCCACCGGGGGTTGCGGGGGGGGGTCCAGAGCTCCCGAGGCGGCCCGAGCCCGCCCCGGCTAAGCAAGCCACGAGGCCCCGAAGACGCCCAAGATACCCTCAAGACGGCCGACGAGGACTCCAACACGCACCAGGACGGATTCAAGAGGCTCCCCAAGAGGGCCCTGGAAGGCAAGATTCGTTCGTTTTCAGAGTATTTTGGATTTTGGCGTTCTCGCTTTTCCCGCTTTCCAGCGCTCCCTCACGGCCTCGGAGGCCCTTCAGATCGCTCCCAGAAAGCCCACGAGGCCCCGACGAGGGCCCCAAGACGGCCCAGCATGCTCCCCAGACAACCCAAGTGCGCCCCAAGAGCGCGCCAAGAGAAGGCCCAGAAGGGGTCCCGAGGCGGCCCGGGCCCGCCCCAAAGCATGCCGCGACAGGCTAATGGAGGTCCCGAGAGGGCCCTAACGGTCTCAAGAGGCCCCGAAGACGCCCAACATGCCCTCAAGACGGCCGACGAGGACTCCAACACGCACCAGGACGGATTCAAGAGGCTCCCCAAGAGGGCCCTGGGAGGCAATATTCGCTAATTTTCCGATGGTTTTTGAAGGATTTAGGCGTTCTCGCTTCCCCCGCTTCCCAGCGCTCCCTCACGGCCTCGCTCGGAGGCCCTTCAGATCGCTCCACGACGGGCCACGAGGCCCGGAAGAGGGCCCCATGACGGCTCAGGAGGCTCCCCAGATAACCCAATTGTGCCCCAAGAGCTCCCCAAGAGAGTGCCCAGAGGGGGACCGCCAACCGATATTTCGAGGTCTCTGGCCCTAGAGGCCGCCTGTAGGCCCCCGGAGGCCACCAAGAGGCTCCCACGAAACCCCGTGAGGCACCCAAAAGGCCCCCAGGAAGCCCCAAGAGACCATGTGGATTATGTGGTCCTTGCGGTTCGTGCAGGTCTTGTGGCCCATGTGGTGCATGCAGTTCCCGCGTTCCAAACATGTCGCAGTCCACACGCACATGTCGCCCCCGCCACCACGCCCAGTGCGCCTGCGACTAGGGCGTCGCTTGCACGCAGGATAGGATCTGACTTATGCAGTCCTTCCCCTTCCGACTCTCTCCCTTTTCCTTTTCTTTGGCTTTTTCCCGCTTGTTGTTCGGGTCCTCCTTTCCCCCCTATGTTCTTTCTTTCTCCGCCTTTTTGTTGCTGACGGGGGCCAAGAGGCCTTACAAAGCGCCCCTGCCTTGCGGGGGTAGGACGTTGTCGGTTGTTCCCTACCTAGGCTCTGCCTAGAAGGGTTCTTATTCTCTGTGCTTAAAGGGCCGGGCAGTGCTAATCGCCCCTGGCGGTTCCCCCAGGATCCGGCCCGCGGTTCCCCCAGTTACGTCCCCTTAGCTTAGCGTTGCTTATTCCCTACCTAGGCTCTGCTTAGAAGGGTTCTTACTCTCTGAGCTTAAAGGGGCCGGGCAGTGCAAACCGCCGCGGGCGGTTCCCCCAGGATCCGCCCCGCGGTTCCCCCAGTTACGTCCCCTTAGCTTAGCGTTGCTTATCTCATCTTAGCTTAGCCTAGCTTAGCTTAGCTTAGCTTAGCTTAGCTTAGCCTAGCCTAGCCTAGCTTAGATTAGCTTAGCTTAATTTAGCTTAGCTTAACTTAGCTTAGCTTAGCCTAGCCTAGCCTAGCTTAGCTTAGCTTTGCTTAGCTTAACTTAGCTCAGCTTAGCGCAGCGCAGCATTAGCATATCATATCATAGCGTAACATAGGATATCATAGCACAGCATAGCATACATTACATATCGCAGCATAGCATAGCGCAGCATAGCATCTCATATCATAGTATATCATAACGCAACAACACATATCATGTCATACCATAGCTTAGCTTAGCATAGCACAGCCCAGCATATCATAGCATAGCATAGCATAGCATAGCATAGCGCAGCATAGCATAGCATATCATAGCATAGCGCAGCATATCATATCATATTATTGCATAGCATAGCGCAGCATATTATCGCATATAATAGCATATCATAGCGCAGCATATCATATCATAGCATAGCCTAGCATAGCATAGCGCAGCATATCATATCATAGCATAGCATATCATAGCGCAGCATAGCATAGCATAGCATAGCACATGATAGCATAGCGCATCATAGCATAGCATAACATAGCCTAGCATGACATAGCGCAGCCTAGCATACCCTAGCTCAGCATAGCATAGTATAGCGCAGCCTAGCGCAGCCTAGCGCAGCATAGCGCAGCATAGCATAGCATAGCATAGCATAGCATAGCATAGCGTATCATAGCGCATCATAGCATAGTGTAGATGTGCATGTATATGTGAGTGTATTAGTAGATGTAGATGCATATGTAGATGCATGTGTACATGTAGATGTAGCTGTAGGTGCAGATGTGGATGTAGGTCTAGATGTAGATGTAGGTATTAAGCTGTACTACTACTCTACTACTACTACCACCACCACCACCACCACCACCACCACTACTACTACTACTACTACTACTACTACTACTACTACTACTACTACTACTACTACTACTACTACTACTACTACTACTACTACTACTACTAGTACCACAAGTACTACTACTACGACTACTTTTATTACTACTACTACTACTACTATTACTACTACTACTACTACTACTGCTACTACGACTACTCCTCCTCCTCCTGCTCTTCCTCCTCCTCCTCCTCCTCCTCCTCCTACTACTACTACTACTACTACTACTACGTCTACTACGTCTACTACGTCTACTACCGCTACTGCCACAACTGCGACGATGAGGAGAAGGAGGATAACGGCGTTAACCGTTACTACTTATATTGCTCTCCTCGGGGCTCCAACTCCTACATAGGGTCACTCTGGGTTTTTTTCTTTCCTGATTCTTCCCTTCCCCTCCTGCTCCCTCATCAACACCGCCCCTATGAACGCCTTGCCCCCTGTCATGGCGCCCGCGATGCGAGGACGTCTCAAGTGACAACGCCGCGATGTTTGGCTGTTTGGCTGTGTTGGTTGTTTGGATGTTTGGCTGCGTGGCGGGTTTGTTGGTTGATCGGGTTTCGCTCGTCGTCGTAGTTTGTTCCCCCTACCGCTTCCTTCAGCCCCAGCCGCTACCGTCGTCATCGCGCTTTTCCCGCTCAGCCTGGCCTGTGTCAGCATTGCAGGATGCACGTTTCCCCCAGACCGTGATTCGTGTAACGCATTTTCGTGAGACGCATCCGCCTCCCACCCTCCTGCCTCCTCCCCCTCCCCCTTCCTCCTCCCCCTTCGCTTTCCTTACTCACACTTCATAGGCATGGCAGGTTCACTGACATTCAGGTTCGCTCACACCCAATCTCGTTCTCATGCAGACTCGCTAGCATTTAGATTCGCTCACGCCCGACGTTGACTCACCAACACCAGATCCGCACATAGTCATAATCGTTCAGACTCAGTCGCATCCAGATCCACCCAAGCTTAGACCAATCATAACTTGATGCGATCATGCGCCGCCGGCAGGTGGCGTTCGCGAGGCCACTGCGTGAACACAAAGATGTTGGGAAGGCCTAGTGGCCGGTGCCGCCGACCCTCAAGACGGGGCGGCGGGCGGCAGCGGCGACGACGACGACGCTGTCGCTCTGGAGCCTTTCTTGGGGCTCTCTTGGGAGCCTCTTGGGCTCTGTTGGGGCTTGGGCTGAAGCCGCGGCTGGGGCCAGGGCCAGGGCTGGGGCCGGGGCCGAGACCGAGGCTGGGGCCACGGCCGGGGCTGGGGGCAGGGGGCCGGGTGCCAGGACCGGGGCCGTGGCGCTGGGGCCGGGACCCGGGCTGCGGCCCCCTGGGCCCCGGTTGGGCCGTGTGACACGGCCCGTGTCCGGGTCCGGGGCCGGAGCGGAGCCTGGGGCTGGGGCTGGAGCGTGGCCCGGGGCGCGGGGGGAAACCGTATCTGGGTGGCGACCCCTCCGGGACTCCGCCGGGGCACTGGCACCTCCCTGGCTGGGACACCCCCGGGAGCCCTTAGACCCCCCCCCGGCGCGGGGAAGGGATCAAAGGGAAGGGGCTTCCCTTTGAGTCCACTCCGATGTTGTTCAATTTTGCTTCGGACGGCGCGTATGAGGAAGAGGGCCCAGGCAAATGGAACAGAGGACGGAGACGACGACTCCAACAGAACAGCCCGATTCGAACGGAAAAGCCCGTCACACACGCCGACAGGGTCGGCGGATTATTTCTCCGTATCCTGAGACGGCCAAGTTCCGCAGTCTCCCAAGCGAGAGTATCTTGTACCCCCCCATTATTGGGGTGGCAAAGCGCTTTAGATCTGGCTTCTTGCGTAGCGATTGCGCTCGTCAGCGGTCCCTCTTTCAACCGTGCATGCTTGGCGAACTGCCCATGCAGATTGTAAATCTGCATCAGTCGCGAGAAGCCTGGTCTGCCGAAGCACGATCTTATTGTTTGGACCTGGCGAGGCCACGCACCGTCTACGCTTGTGTGGGTTATATCCCCTGAGTGTTATGCCACATGTGCTGTACAGCTGGTTGCTGACGAAGAGCATGCTGGCTAAATGCTGGACTCTTCAGGTCCCCCATCATATCTACCCAGCTCCAGGTCTCAGTGTGTAAGTTTTGTACTGCTCGTCGACGGGCAGCCTCTCCGGAGCAAGTTCAGACCTTGCAGTGGTGGTGCAGACGTGTGCGGAGTGGTGGTGCACTGCACCCAGGCAATCAGTCATCGTCAGCGCAGTGCACTGGACGGTAGCATTCGGGGGGAGAGGGGGGGAAACGCCTGGCCCGCCCTTCCGACCCGCCTAGGGGTGGGACAGGGAGAAGTTATCCAGAAGGAGAAGGAATGGAGGAGGAGGAGGAGGAGGAGGAGGAGGAGGAGGAGGAGGAGGAGGAGGAGGGATTGGATTGGATTGGATTGGCTCCATCGCGGTGCGAAAGTGGGAAAATTAAACCCAACCAGGAACGCGGGCGACTGCCCCTGACCCGAACCTGGATGGTGGGTTGGCTTAAAGTGATAGCGCTTCACCGTTATTGCCGCAGCTCAGGTTCCTCGACGCCGCCACCCAGGGACCGAGCCCGTGGCAACAGCCGCCAATCCAACTACTAAATGGAAGAGAAGCAGACTCGATGCGGCCCTAACAACTGCGCGAGAGCACAGCAGATGACCGGGCAACCCCCGACCGCAGTTGGCCCACCAACTCACGGACCCTTTAAAGGGATCGTCATTTCCTACAACCACCTCGCGAAGGACACTGGCACCGTGCACAGGGAGGGGCCTCAACCAACCACATCGGCCGTCGAGGGATTCCACGCAGCACCCTCCTGCTGCAGGCGGCGGAGAACGCACAAAAGCCTAACAAGGCGGTGAGTGCTCCACCGAGACGCGGAGGTGCCGCCTTGGGCACGCACAGTAGCAGTTCAGCAACAGTTCAGCAATCCTTATGATTGCCAGAGCAAGGGTAAGCACAGGCAAAGACACGCTTCTTACTCTTTTGGCTGTGCCAGGTCCCCTCCCACCAGGTCCCCTGGCCCACGGCCCGATTGGGCCGCGGCCAGTGCCCTAGGAGTGCCTTGGGTCCCCCTCCGCAGAGGTGCCCACATTGAACAAGCGGCCAAGCGGCCTCACGGTAAAATTCACGTTCAGAGCCCAGTCGAAGCGCAGCGTCGCAAACAACGAGGAGAAGGTGATGATGCTGATGCACATGCCTCCGAAGGCAGCCGCTGTGAGGGTGTACTTCCTGAGCATGTGCACTAGGGAGCTCTCGCGGTGCCTCTTGAACATCATCGGCTGCTTGCGACGTCGCGCGGGGACGACCCCGACATCTCGATGAGCAAACGTGACGTAGCAGAAGGCTTGGAGCGGGTCCTCCCAGATGTCGTAGACGTTGCGGGACGGCGACATGTAGTACGCAGGCGCCCTTGGCCTTGGCCTGCTCCTCCCGCTTCGTGACAAGCTCGCTGTGGTCGTCATGCGCGAAGGAGTTCCCGACCGAGTGGCCGCGGGTCTCCAGGAAGGTGTCCCTCAGGTTTGACCTTCTTGCCGCCGTTGGGGAACTTGTCGCCGCTGGCCCCGTCGATCGGGAAAGATGCTTGGACGCCCTGCCCCTTCAGCTGGATGTTGAGCTCACCAAGGTCGGCCTCCACCAGGAAGTACCAGGCCGGAGGGCGGTGGGCCTTCAGGAAGGTGAGCATCATGCTGCCGCTGACGAGCTTGGCCAGCCAGGCCGTCCCGGTGCCATGGCGTCGCGCCAGCCTGTGGCGCTGGGGTCGGGACTGAACGGGCGCCGAAATACTCGGGCCCATGGTCCTGACGCCTTGAGCCAAAATGGCTACGGAGGAGGAGGAGGAGGGAGGAGGAGGAGGAGGAGGGAGGGAGGAGGAGGGAGGAGGGAGGAGAGGGAGGAGGAGGGAGGAGGGAGGAGGGAGGAGGGAGGAGGGAGGAGGAAGACGAGGACAGCCTCCGACCAAAGGTCCCCTTCCGCCTCCTCCGGCGGGCGGGCTCTGCGCGGCGCAGGAGTGCAAGGCCGCCTCCGAGCAGGCCCTGGCCCAGCTCCACGAGAGCGAGGCCAAGTCCAGGGCCGCCGCGCAAGAGCTGAAGGCGTTCTCCGCGGAGGCCAAGCGGGCCGCGAAGGCCTCGGAGGCGGCCCGCAGCGACCTGGAGCTCTTCAAGGTTCAGGGGGTCCAGCCACGGCGCTGAGATACGGACCTCTTTCGGTCCGTGAGCGGGCTCTGGTTTTCAGGCCGTTCCTTGGATCTAGGTCGGGGAACGCATTCGTGGCCGAGGCTCGCCGTGGCCAGGACACCCTCGTCGTTCCTTCCCTGTGGTAGCACGATGACTGTAGGCTCAGGAGGGAATTCTTTAATCCCCAGTCGCCCAGTCGTCGCCGACGGGCCTCCTGGCCCATCCCGCCCAGGACCGTGCTGTTCGGCAAGCGGGGTCCTTTCCGCTGCTCTATCGGCGATGCATTGGCGAGTCAAGCTCGATGTCCCCCCCCCCGAGCTGGCCCCCCCTAACCTCGCCCCTCAAAGATGGGCCCCCTCGCGGCCTTCGAGACGCTCAAGAACTTCAGCTCCAAGAGCGAGGAGGCGGCGAAGGCGGCCACGGCGGCGGCGGAGGACAGGCGGCCCAGGAAGAGCGGAAGATGGCGTGACGAGGGGCAGGAGGGAGACAATAACACACAGACACAACTAATCGTCGATCCCCCAGAAAATATTGGAACATATGGGAAGTGGGGGGGAATACAAGAACCAAGAAAATACGGGAAAGACGGGGAATTCTGTTGTCTGTGTGTATTTGTGTGCCCCAGGGCCCCTTCAGAGGGGATTGGGAGAGGGGGGAGAGTGAGTCAGGGGTGAAGCAGCTGAGGCGGAGGAGGGACGAGGAGGGAAGAGCGGCGGGCGACGGAGGGGGGGGGAGGAGGTGGAGGCGAGAATTAAGTCGGGCCTGTCCCTTCTACAGGGGGGAAATCCAAAAATAGTCAAATAATAAGATGAGGACGTTTTTTTTTTTTTTTTTTTTTGTTGTTTGTTTGTTTTTTGTTGTTGTTTTGTTTTTTTGTTGTTTTTACCATTTTGGGGTCTGTTTGGTGCATGTTGTTTTGGGTATTTTGCATTTTTCGCCCAAAATCCCCCTGTATGGGGACAGGCCCGACCTAAGGCGAGAAGGAGGGGAGGGTGGTGGTGGTGGTGGTGGTGGTGGTGGTGGTGGTGGTGGTGGTGGTGGTGGTGGTGGTGGTGGTCAGTTCTGCTACCGCCCGGAGGTCCCCAGAGGCCCCTAGGGGCCCGACGGGGGCTAAGACCGCCCGAATGCCTCCCCATTCGACCCTGGAGGGGTCGAGGGCAAAATTTGGCCACAGGTTGGGGACGCGCAGGCCATCCTCGCCTCACCGACGAGGACGGGGGGAGGGCAGGGGGGCAGGATGAGGACGAGTTAGGTTTCAGAAGGATACGGAGAGAAGGTAAGGAGGACAAGGAGGATGAGAAGCAGGAGGAGGAACAATAATACGTAGCACCCCGCAGATGCGGATAAGAGTGAGGGGGCGGTAGGGATGTCGGCAGTTTGTGAGACTCTGGAGAAGCCCGCCGCAGGCGCCAAAGTTTCACAAATTATAAACGAGCCCGCCGCAGGCGCCGATTTTGTTGTTAAGCCAATGTGGATAGGTCGCGGGAGGGTCACAAATGGGTCGTGGCTGGGTCGCGGGGGGGTCGCGGGTGGGTCGCGGGATGGGTTGCGGGTGGGTCGCAAGTGGGTGGCGGGTGGGTCGCGGGTGGGTCGCGGATGGATTGCGGGGTGGGTCGCGGGGTGGTGGGTCGTGGAGTGGTTCGCGGGTGGATCCCGGGTGGGTCGCGGGTGGGTCGCGGGGTGGGTCACGGGTGGGTCGCGGGTTGGGTCGCGGGTGGGTCGCGGGGTGGGTCGCGGTGTGGGCCGCGGGGTGGGTCGCGGTGTGGGTCGCGGGGAAGGTCGTGGGTGGGTCGTGGGTGGGACGACGACAACAAACAGTAACAACAACAGCAACAACAACAACACTTACAACAACAACAGGAACAACAACAATCATCATATGACTGTTCGCTCTGACTTGCCTGTGTGTCATTCAAAACGAGTTCCCCACACCCTCGATACCCGCCCCTTTGTCTTCGATCACGCCCCCTTTGGGCGGATTTTTTCTCTTTCGGGGGGCTGCGGGCTTAGACGGGCGTGCAAACCTGAACGGGCGGACAATCCTTCGTGGGCGTACATGTGCCCGCCGTTGGAATTGGTATGGGCCCTGCAGAAAGAGGAGGGGGATAACGAGGGAGAGTGGGAGGAAGGGAGGGAGAGGGACGAAGGGAGAGGGAAAACGCCAGGAGAGAACGAGCGAAGAGGGGGGCGGTTGATTCGAGGCAGAGAGAGAGAGAGAGAGAGAGAGAAAGAGAGAGAAAGAGAGAGAGAGAGAGAGAGAGAAATACAGATGAAACAACAAACAACATGAGCAACAACAGCAACACCAGCAACACCAACAGCAGCAGCAGCAGCAGCAACAACAGCACCAACAACAACACCACAACAACAACGCAACGACAACACCAACAGCAGCAGCAATAACAACAATCATTTTATGACTGTTCGCTCTTACTGGTACGCGTGTCCTGCATCTTCCTTGTCGGCCACTGACTAAGTGCGAAGAAGTCTCGAGTGAGAGAGCGCCGTTCCTGAGTTCGGGGGCCTCTGTGGCAAGGGGCTCTCGGAATACCGATGGAGAGATATCGAACAGGAGCCCTTGTCGCCGTGTCCGGGCGGGCCTCCACCAACTTGCTTGAACTACGGGAAAGTCTCGAGCGATAGCGCCGTTCCTGAGTTCGGGGGCCTTTTTGGCCAGGGGCTCTCTGAGTAAATCGTGAGGAAGTATCGAGCAGGAGCCCTTGTCGTCGTGGCTGGGCCTCCGCCAACTTAATTGGATTTCGAGAATGTCTCGAGCGAGAGCACCGTTCCTGAGTTCGGGGCCTCTCTGGCTAGGGTGTCTCAGGGTAAATTGTGAGGACGTATCGAGCGGGAACCGTTGTTGTCATAGCTGGGCTTCCAAGGGCCCACATATAGGCTCAAGCCGACGCTCGAGCGGGAGCCTCGTTTTCAGAGAACATGTAGCGTGCGTCGAGGCGAGAGCGCGCGGAACCATTTCTGGAGATCAACAATAGTTGTTCTTTATAATGAGTATTCAACAACAACAACAACGCAACAAGCATAATCCTCACCACGGATCCCCACTTCAGCCCCGCACCAGGGACAATGCATGACCGTTCGCCCCCCCACTCTGACTAACACTAATAATAACAAAGACGCCAATCAGTATAGCGCTGCCAATCTTCATGCTGTTGTTATGTCTTCTACTACTACTACTACTACTGCTATGCTACTACCGCTACTACTACTACTGCTACTACTACTACTACTACCACTACTACTACTACTACTACTACTACTACTACTACTACTACTACTACTACTAGTACTACTACTACTAGTACTACTACGGCTACTACTACTACTACTACTCCTACTACTACTACTACTACTACTACTACTACTTTTACTACTACTACTACTACTACCACCATTACTATTTCTATTACTGCTATCACAACTACTGCTACAATAACTACTACTACTACTACTACTACTACTACTACTACTACTACTACTACTACTACTACTACTACTACACTACTATACCCACTACTACTAACCACCACCACTAGTACTATTACTACTACTACATTACTTCTTCTACTACTACTACTACTACGACGACGACGACGACGACGACGACGACGACGACGACGACGACGACGACGACGACGACGACGACGACGACGACGACGACGACGACGACGACGACGACGACGACGACGACGACGACGACGACGACGACGACGACGACGACGACGACGACAACTACTACTACTACTACTACTACTACTATTACTACTACTACTACTACTACTACTACTACTACTACTACTACTACTACTACTACTATTACTACTACCGCTACTACTACTATTGTTATTACTACTGCTACTACCACTACCTCTATCCTTGCTCCTTATTATTATATACCCCCATCTACGTCGTATTCCGGCCGATAGCGACCCAATCCGGGACCTCCCATCCGCTTTGTAAATAATCAATACAAAGTGGCCGTTTTTCTTCTCAACATTGTCTTTCTTGCCGTCGACGATGCGAAAAGCGTGGCAGGAATGGGACGCGGCGCACATCGCGCGCGGCAGTCAATCTGGGCCCGCCCATCCTGACTGTACAGAATCAATACAAAGTCTTCGTTTTTTCCTCTCAGCATGGCCTGCCTTGTCGCCGACGGTGCGAAATATGTGGCAACAATGGGACGCGGCGCACATATGGGACGCGGCGCACACTGCGCGCGGCCGTCAATCCGGGCCCGCCCATCCTGAATGTAAAATATCCATACAAAGTCTCCGTTTTTTCCTCTCAGCATGGCCTGCCTTGTCGCCGACGGTGCGAAATATGTGGCACGAATGTGTCGCGGCGCACATCGCGCGCGGACGTCCTTGCGGGCTGGGGGCCCTCCCATCCTAACTATAAAAAACAATGCAGGGTTGCCGTTTTTCCTTTCATCATGGCCTGTCTTGTCGTCGACGATGCGAAATGCGTGGCAGGAATGGGGCGCGGCGCACATCGCGCGAGGACTTCTGGGGCAACCCCAAGGCGGGAGGGGCCACCTTACTTGTCAGAAGCAATGCCATGCTGATTTTCCCTGCCCACATAGCTGTTCTTGTCGTCCACCCCGCAGAAATGCATGGCAAGAATTGGGCGCGGCCCCCCCCCCCCGCTCGAAGTGAATGAAATGACCTTCCCGCTTGGGCGCCGAGCGACGTTTTCTCAAAGTTGCGCTCCCGCTTTGGCTCGGCGCACGTTTTTGGCTCGCCAATTCATTGGGCGCCGGGGCGTTCCAGGAGGCCTTGGGGTGACGAATGTCTTGGAGGTTTTTGCTTGTCCAGGCTCTTGGAGGGCCTCCTGAGACTCCCCGCGGTTTCTTGGCGGCGTCTGCGGCCGTCTGGAGGCCATCTTGAGCGTCTTGGAACGATCTTTCGGCGACTCAAGGCCCCTCGGATCTTCTCGGGGGCGTCTCGGCTCTCTTGGGGCGTTCCTGGGGCGCTCTGGCACCTGGAAGTCAGCGCTCTGGGACCTGCGACACTGAAATGCCCGCCCAGCCCCCAGTTGTGCCATCACTGTTTCTTATGTTGTGGGAGGGCGGGTGGGAATGGGCATGCCATGCTTGACTCGTTCGAGCTGGCTAGCTTGACCTCTACCTCTACCTCTACCTCTACTAGTAGTAGTAGTAGTAGTAGTAGTAGTAGTAGTAGTAGTACTACTACTACCACTACCACTACTACTACCACTACTACCACTACCACTACCACTACCACTACCACTACCACTACCACTACCACTACCACTACCACTACCACTACCACTACCACTACCACTACCACTACCACTACCACTACCACTACCACTACCACTACCACACTAACTACTACTACTACTACTACTACTACTACTACTACTACTACTACTACTACTACTACTACTACTACTACTACTACTACTACTACTACTACTACTACTACTACTACTACTACTACTACTACTACTACTACTACTACTACTACTACTACTACTACTACTACTACTACTACTACTACTACTACTACTACTACACTACTACTACTACTACTGCTGCTGCTGCTGCTGCTACTACTACTACTACTGCTACTACTTTTACGGGTATTATTACTACTATCGCTACTACGACTACGACGTCGACTTCGACTACGACTACGAATGCGACGACTACTATTAAGAATACAACTGCTAGAATCAAGCCATATTACTACAAAGCATAACGCAAGTAATACTAGTGTTCAGAAGAGGAGTTCGAATACTGGTATTCATACTAAGCAAGGCATCGATACATACAACAATGTTACTACGAATACTGCAGCAGTGGAACAATAGTTATGATAATATTACTGGTGCTGCCACTGATGATAATAATAATATTAATACCCCTTTTATTCTAGAAGTAGTACTAGTGACAATACTAATCATGATACGAATCGTAGAAAGGGCGCGTTCTGTGGTCGCTTGGAGGGGGGGGTGTTGGAACAGGACCCCCTCCCATGGATAGAGGGTGGGACAGGGGTTCGAACCCCCCTCCCTTCTCCCGTGACGGAGGGGAGGGGGTTCGACGCCCCCCCCTTTTTTCCTCCCCTACTTTTCCTCTCTCCCTCTCCTCGGGCCAGCGCCTGCGTCGGCGGCGGTTGGCGGCGGCGGCGGGGACGACGATTTCCTTTTCTGGGCCGGCGCCAGCGCCTGCGTCGGCGGGCGGTGGCGGCGGGGAGCGTCGACAAGGACGACGGTGGTGGTGGTGTTGGTGGTGGTGGTGGTGGCGGTGGTGGCGGTTGTGGTGGTGGCTTGGTGGTTTGTTGTGGTGGTGGTGGTTGTTGTGGTGGGTGGTGGTGGTAGTGGTTTGGTGGTGGTGTGGTGGTGGTTCGTGGTGGTGGTGATGGTGAGTTGTGGTGATGGTGGTGGTGGTTTGGTGGTGGTGTGGTGGTGATTTGGTGGTGGTGGTGGTGGTGGTATGGAGGTGGTGATGGTGGTGGTGGTGAAGGTGGTGGTGGTGGTGGTGTGGTAGATCGTGGTGGTGGGTTTTTTGTGGTGGTGGTGATGGTGAGTTGTGGTGGTGGTGGTTGTGGCGGTGGTGGTGGCTGTGGTGGTGATGGTGGTGGTTGTGAGGCGGCGGTGGTGGTGGTGGTAGTGGTGGAAATCGTCGCTGCGTCCCCGCCGTTGCCGGCGCCAGCGCCGGCGCTGCTGGCCGCCGCCAGCGCTGGCGCCGGCGCTGGCGCCAGGGGGGGCGGGGTTTTGAACCCCGCTGCCTCTGGTCATCGTCGCTGCGTCCCCGCCGTCGGCGCCGCTGGCGGCCGCCAGCGCCGGCGCTGGCGCCGGCGCCGGAGGGGGGGGAAACGGGAGAGGGGGGTTAGGGGGGAGGGGGGTCCCCCTGGTTTGATGACGCCGAGTGTTGGGGGGGGGGCCCGCCCCCCGGTTCGAAACGCGCCGCCGAAAGTTATCAAGACAAGCGCCCGTGAAACGCGTTTTTTTTTTTGTTTTTTTTTTTTTTTTTGTTTTTTTTTTTTTTTTGTTTTTTTTTCTCTCTCTCTCTCTCTCTCGAATCGCAGTACCAATGTTTGCAGTAGTTCCAGCACTATGAATGACAATACAGCGAACTTATTGATAGTTATAGTGTTACTAATAAGCACAGTACTGATACGAGTATTGATATTAATACTCTCGCTGATGCTGATTTCAGTATTGCTAATCTAGTAGTAATCGTAGTAACACTATTATTATTATTCTTATTACTACTACAGCCAGTATCATTAGTATTGTGATTGCTACTACAAGTACTGGTACAACAACAACT
>CAUYUJ010008113.1:1165020-1175020 GCA_963575745.1 Prorocentrum cordatum | reverse complement strand
CATCGATGGCCCCGTCAGCTTGGCCCGCATGCGTTCCCAAGCCGATTTCGGCACACCCCTCACACGCTTCGTGGCCCCATAGGCAGCTCCACCGAAGCCCCTAGCGGCAGGGCCCGCATGCGTCTCCAGACCCAGTTCAGCACCTCTCACATGGTTCGTGGCCCCGTAGGGAGCTCCACCGAATGCCCCTGCGGCAAGGCCCGCATGCGTCCCCAGGCCAATCTCCGTACACCTACGTCTCGTTTCCCCAGGTGGAGCTCCCCCTCCTTTGTCCTGCCTGCCCTGTGGTACTCACATCTGTGCATCGTTGGGCCCCTCGCCAGGATAGGTTTCTACGATTTGTCGCCGCTGCACCTCCTCGCTTATTTTGCAAGCATTTTGTTGCCGCTGGCCTCCAATTGTCGGTCGCCCCAGACAGCCTCGGCTCGAAGAGCTCATCGTGATGGCGTTTGTCAGGGGTGCAGGGGCCGATCCGAAGGATGCGTTTTGAGAGGCGGGAGAGCTAGAGGGGCACTTCGCCAGGTGGGCGGGGATGGGCACGCTGCAGAGGATGCTGTCCAAACGCTGGGGCAAACCCTCACGGACCGTCTAGGCGAGCTTCCTTTGGAATGTTCGTCTGACCTTGGCGCAGGAGGGGCAGGAGGAGGAGGAGGAGGACGAGGAGGAGGACGAGGAGGAGGACGAGGAGGAGGAGGAGGAGGCTCAGACGATGCGATTGTTTCGACCAAAGTCGGTGCAACGCAGAGGAGGAGGAGGAGGAGGAGGAGGAGGAGGAGGAGGAGGAGGAGGATGAGGAGGAGGAGGAGGGGCAGGAGGGGCAGGAGGGGCAGCAGGAGGGGCAGCAGGAGGGGCAGCAGGAGGGGCAGCAGGAGGGAGAGGCAGGAGGGGCAGGAAGGGGCAGCAGGAGGAGGAGGAGGAGGAGGAGGAGGAGGAGGAGGAGGAGGAGGAGGAGGAGGTGGTGGTGGTGGAGAAAACCACTGCCGCCCGAGGGATGGGCCTGGCCCGGTCGTGGTAGCTCACGGCGGGCTGGTGCCCCTTCGTATTTGCAGCTGCGCGGGGCCAGCACCTGTACCTGGCGAGGCCGCCCCCGCTGACCGCGCGGAGCTGGCCGGGCGCCGCTGGCCTCGTCCCGCCTCCCTCCCCCCCCCCCACCCCCCAGAGGACCTAGCGCAGAGGATTCTTCGACAACATTGTTTTTTCTTTGGGGGGCAAATCACTTCTGCAGCCGATCCCCTGCTCGACTTTGGGAGGCTCCCGGCCCTCTGGGCGGAGAGGCTTCGTGCCCTCTCCGCAGGATGAGCAGGAGGAGCATGATGATGCTCATGCTGATGCTGCTGATGATAATGGTGATGACGATGATGATACTGATGATGCTGATGATGATGCTGGTGATGAAGCTGATGATGCTGCTGCTGATGATTATGACGATGATGCTGCTGGTGATGATGATGCTGATTATGGTGATGATGGTGATGCTGATAATGCTGCTGCTGCGGATGATGAGGATGATGATGATGGTGGTGATGATGGTGGTGGTGATGCTGATGATGATTATGATCATGATGATGCTGATGCTGATTAGTATGCTGATGATGCAGATGATGATTATGATTATGATGCTGATGATGATGATGATGATGATGCTGATGATGATGATGATGATGTTGCTGATGGTGATGCTGATGATGCTGATGCTGATGATGATGTTGCGGCTGATGCTGAGGCTGATGATGCTGATGCTGAGGCTGATGCTGCTGATCATAATGATGATGACGATGATGATACTGATGATGCTGATAATGATGAGGATGATGCTGATGATGCTGATGATGATGATGATGATGATGCTGATGTGGTTGCTGATGCTGATGCTGAGGCTGATGATGCTGATGCTGATGCTGCTGCTGATGATGATGACGATGATTGTGATGCTGATGATGCTGATGATGATCATGAGGAGGAGGAGCAGGAGGCGGAGTGGGGGAGGAGGGGTAGGAGGAGGAGGAGGAGGAGGAGTCACAGGAGCCTGAGGGATCAGAAGAAGACCAATCACAATAGGGAGACGATAACTAAGAATACAGAAACGAGTAGTACGAATACGAGGACGAGTAATAAGACCAATGCTGATACTATGAATAATGTCAATCTTACGGTTAAGAATAATCATCACAAACAAAGGAACAGTACAAATAAGCATAAGAAGACGACCACGAATCACACGAATCGTATTATTGAGAAGGACTGATAATACTAATGATGCTAATATTACGACTGCGAGCGCTAATCTTGATAAAATTAAGAAGACTGACAATACGAGTCATACAAATACTCCAGCTAAACAGCGTAGTATTACTCAGGGCAGTACTCACTCGACGCGAAGATCCCCACGTGTGCATCTCATAGTGATGGCATGCTTCGGTCGAAGACATTGTCCTTCTTAGTATCTCCATCGCGACAGAGGTCGCCCGCGTGGTTGAGTAAGGCCTTCAACAACCCGCAAGGCATCGTGATCACAACTTTCTCCCCATGTTAATCAAAATGCGCATAACGAATTTCTGTAACACTGTCAAGTATGCGCATATCGAATTTCAAGTCCCTTCGGGATAACACTGTCGTATGCGCTCCCATTGCGCGCTAAGACCCATCTTGCCACGTTTTACCACAACTTTCTCCATTCCATGCTCTCCCAATGAATTTTCGTATCGTTTCAGCTCTGGCTCGGTTTGCTTTGGCAGCGTAGTGTCAGCAACTCAGATGTGAGCCCGCTGTGGCTGGATCTGTTGTCGCCGCAACAGAAATTCCAACGTTTTCTAGCATAGAACATCAGGGCGGCCAATCGATGGAACCACAATCTTATAATCATGGCCTCCTCGCCCAACGTAGGATTCAAGAGTTCTCATGGCGGCAATTCGATCACAATGGCGACTGACTAAAAACAGGGCGGTGATACGGGGAGGGGAAGAGGAGGGCAATGAGGAAGAAGCCGAGGATGACGACGTGGAGGCAACGGAACAGATAAGGGAGGATGGTAGAAAACGGAGCAAGTATGGCTGAGCACGTGTTCAAAGAAATACGAGAGCACTAGCGCATGCTGGAGGAGAACGAAGAAGAGATTGCGAAATTTGATCGCAGAGGAATTCGGCCCTGAAATGTCCGCAAGACGAACGTTCCAAACATGGCAGGGAAACATCAGCGAATTGAGGGAATTGGCAACAGTCTTTGAGGGAATTTACGATCCCGCCAGTCTTTGAGCGAATTGGCAACAGCGTCGTAGACGAGCCGATCCGGCAACATTTTGTCTTACACGCTTGCCGTAATGGAAGTGGCGCAGTTTCGAGGAAAAGTGGTAAGTTCCACTCTTTCGAACCCCGTGAGGCGGTCCGTCTCATGGCGCCGCATGGGTTGTGGCGGACAATCAGACAGACATTATCTAATCGAGCGCTGGTCCTGCTGGTTCTGGGCGGGAGGGGCCGCGACCCACTGGAGCACCAAGATTTTCCCAGATGGCTCCAAAGGGGGTTCAAAAGAAGGTGCTTGAAAATTGCACTCGAGATCAGCGGATAAGTCAAGATGCCTCACCACGGTTTTCAATATATTCCAAGGGTCCGAAGAACCGACCCCTGACAGCTGCCAGTGGCCACCAAGTTTCGCAGCGAGGCCCCAAGAGGCAGTAATCCTTCAAACGCGAGGCAGGTGTGTAGACAACATGTTGCAAGTTCGCTGTGTGTTTCTGTCTGTAGGTTTATATTTTTTTGTATGCGTGCGGGATCGTCAGATGTGTAAAAACTCTTCCACCTCCTTCGAAAAATAACGGAGCCTCCAAATGACTCTCCAGAATGCCTTAAGAGGCCCGAGGCTAGAAGGAACTCCCAAAAACCTGGGAAAGCCAACGACGCGTGTGTTGTGTGTGTGTGTGTGTGTGTGTGTGTGTTCTGTGTTGTGGGCGCGTGTGGTGCGTGCGTGTGTGTGTATATATGTTGTAGGTCGGGGATCATGTTTGGGAGGTTGTCCCAAACGAAGCTGCAGTTTTCTAAGAAACGTGCGCGCAATCAAACTGATTTTCATTGACACGTCCCCCATCGTGCCTTGGCACGTAAAAGGTGGAAGAATGCCAAGTGCTGTCTGAGAGGTTTCTGTAGTCTTTTTGAAAGACTCCCCAGCATCCGGCCAGCATGAAGGTGCGTGCGTGCATCGCTATTATTACCGGGGAGCTCCTGGGCGGCCATGGCGTGTTTCTGATGGCCAAAGAAGCCCACTCAGGGCGTCAAGGTAGCCGAATGTACTGTTAAGACGGCCCAAGATGCCTCCAGGGCGGCCCAAGATGGTCTCCAGACAGCCCAAGAGGCCTCGAAGACGTCCCAAGAATCCTCCAAGAGCCCTCCCAAGAGGGCCCCAAGAGGCAAAATTCATTGATCTCTCAAAGGTGTTTGAAGGGTGCCGCTTGGTGCGGGTGTCTCCAAGCAACTTGGAATGATCTTGAGCAGTCTTGGAGCCTTCTGGGGAGTCTCTTGAAGCCTCAAGGGGGTCTCTTTGGGGCTTCCGGGAGCCAAGACAGGAAGTTCTGTGAAACAGCATCTCAAAGCTCGACGATCCCGTCTGCAATGCATGGCCACTGGAGGCCTTACGAGAGCTGCTGGCAGAAGTTACCCCTGCGAGCTGAATGATGGGCATCGGGCGCCTCCACGCCTCCACGCCTCCACGCCTACTAGTACTACTACTGCTACTACTACTAGTACTACTACTACTACTACTACTACTACTACTACTACTACTACTACTACTACTACTACTACTACTACTACTACTACTACTACTACTACTACTACTACTACTACTACTACTACTACTACTACTACTACTACTACTACTACTACTACTACTACTACTACTACTACTACTACTACTACTACTACTACTACTACTACTACTACTACTACTTAGGAACGCCGTGCCCGTCCGGGCCCCACGCCGTGCCCGTCCGGGTCCCACGCCGTACGCCGTGCCCGTCCGGGTCCCATGCCGTACGCCGTGCCCGCCCGGGCCCCACGCCCCACGCCGTGCCCATCCGGGTCCCACGCCCCACGCCGTGCCCGCCCGGGTCCGCGCTTGCGCGCCTCAGGAATCCCTGAAGTGTATAAGCGCCTAGGAATCCTTAGGGAATCCTCAGGGAATCCTGAAGGAATGCTAGCGAATCCGAAGGGAAACCTAAGGAAACCTAGCGAATCCGAAGGAATCCTAAGGAATCCCAAGGAATCCTACCGAATCCTCAGCGAATCCTAATGGAATCCTAGGGAATCCTTGCGCATACCGCACGCCGTTCCCGTCCGGGTTCGCGCATGCGCGCCTCAGGAATCCCTGAAGCGTATAAGCGCCTAGGAATCCTGAGGGAATCCTAAGGGAATCCTGAAGGAACGCTAGCGAATCCGAAGGGAATCCTACGGAAACCGAGCGAATCCTAAGGAATCCTAAGGAATCCGACCGAATCCTCAGCGAATCCTAATGGAATCCTAAGGAATCCTTGCGCAGACCGCACGCCGTTCCCGTCCGGGTTCGCGCTTGCGCGCCTCAGGAATCCCTGAAGTGTATAAGCGCCTAGGAATCCATTGAATCCTAAGGGAATCCTGAAGGAACGCTAGCGAATCCGAGGGAATCCTAAGGAAACCTGGCGAATCCCAAGGAATCCTAAGGAATCCGACTGAATCCTCAGCGAATCTTGATGGAATCCTGAGGAATCCTTACGCAGACCGCACGCCGTTCCCGTCCGGGTTCGCGCTTGCGCGCCTCAGGAATCCCTGAAGTGTATGAGCGCCTAGGAATCCTGAGGGAATCCTAAGGGAATCCTGAGGGAATGCTAGCGAATCCGAAGGGAATCCTAAGGAAACCTAGCGAATCCTAAGGAATGCTGAGGTGCTGAGGAATCCTAAGGAATCCGACTGAATCCTCAGCGAATCTTGATGGAATCCTGAGGAATCCTTACGCAGACCGCACGCCGTTCCCGTCCGGGTTCGCGCTTGCGCGCCTCAGGAATCCTTGAAGTGCAAAAGCGCGTAGGAATCCGGAGGGAATCCTAAAGGAATCCTGAAGGAATGCTAGCGAATCCCAAGGGAATGCTAAGGAATGGTTGCGAATCCGAATCCTAAGAAATCCTACCGAATCCTCAGCGAATCCTAATGGAATCCTAGGGAATCCTTGCGCATACCGCACGCCGTTCCCGTCCGGGTTCGCGCATGCGCGCCTCAGGAATCCCTGAAGTGTATGAGCGCCTGGGAATCCTGAAGGAATCCTAAGGGAATCCTGAAGGAATGCTAGCGAATCCGAAGGGAATCCCAAGGAAACCGAGCGAATCCGAAGGAATCCTAAGGAATCCGACCGAATCCTCAGCGAATCCTAATGGAATTTTAAGGAATCCTTGCGCAGACCGCACGCCGTTCCCGTCCGGGTTCGCGCTTGCGCGCCTCAGGAATCCCTGAAGTGTTCGAAGGTTCCCTCGTCGCCCCGCCTGCCCTGGGGGCCCGAGGGTTCCCTGGGCGTGCATGCCGAATGCAAGCGCCCAGGGACGAGCATGGATCCGCGCGGCCGAATTGAGTACGTTATCATTTGCATAATCCCCGTCATGATTATCACCATCATCATCATCATAGTCATCATCATAATCATCATAAAAAGCATCATCATAATGATCATCATCAACATCATCTTCATCATCGTCGTCATCATCATCACCACCATCATCGTCATGAATCGTGATCGTCACCAGCATCATCACAATCATCACCAGCATCATCATCACCATCATAATCATCATCAGCACCACCATCATCATCATCGTCATCATCGTCGTAATCATCATCAGCATCATCGCCATACATCAGCATCATCATCATCGTCATCATCGTCATCATCATCATCCGCATCATCGTCATCATACTAATCGTCACCATCACCACCATCATCATCGTCATCATCGTCATCATCATCATTATCATCACCTTCTTCAACATCGTCATCATGATGTAAGCTCCAAATGCAATCTCAGCAGACATCTATTGAGCAACACAAATGCAAGCAATGCAAACTAATGCAACGCAACCCAATGCAAAGCAATGCAGCATCTTCGGAATCGAACACGGCGGGTCCGGACGGAGACGGCGTTCGCTTCCATCATGCTCGATTGTATGGACGGGGGGCAACTTGAAACCGACAACCGAGTGTCAAACTCTTAGGGTAAATTTATGTTCTGGGATCCGACATCGGCCACATAAACCTCGAAAATATATACTTCAGTGCCAAAGAAAGAGAAAGACAGCGGCACATCTTCAGAACAGCGGTTCACTACTACACGGCCCGGACGGGCACGGCGTTACCTACTATTTCTACTGCTACTACTACTACTACTACGACTACTACTACTACTACTACTACTACTACTACTACTACTACTACTACGACTACGACTACGACTACGACTACTACGACTACTACGACTACTACGACTACTACTATTACTACTACTGCTACTACTACTACTACTACTATCACTATTATTACTACTACTACTACTATTGCTTCTACTACTACTACTACTCCTGCTGCTGCTACTGCTGCTGCTGCTACTACTAGCACGAGGCATGCTACTACTACTTCTACTGCTACTACTACTACTAATATTACTACTACTAGTATTACTACTACTACTACTACTACTACTACTACTACTATCACTACTACCACTATTACTACAACAACAACTACTACTACTACTTGGGACTACTACTACTACTACTACTCGTATTATTACGTCTACTACTACTACTATTACTACTATTACTACTACTTCTTCTAATACTACTACTACTACTACTACTTCTACTACTACTAGTAGCTACTACTACTACTACTACTACTACTACTCCTACTACTACTACTACTACTACTACTACTACTACTACCACTACTACTACTACTACTACTACTACTGCTAGTCGCTACTTCCACTACTAGTAGCTACTACTACTACCACTATTATTACTACTACTACTACTAGTGCTAGTACTTCTACTATTTCTACTACTTCTACTACTTCTACTACTTCTACTACTTCTACTACTTCTACTACTTCTACGACTACTATTACAAGTACTACGACGACTACGACTATCATTACGACGACGACTACTACCACTACTACTACTACTACTACTACTACTACTACTACTACTACTACTACTACTAGTACGACTTCTACTACTACGTCGGCATCAACGGACCCTTCCAGGCAGCACGATCTGGTCTTTCGCGGACGACCTCGCCTCGTGACCGCCAATTCGCGATGCAAATTGCGGACGCTCCAGCAATTTTTTTCCGAGTTCGAAGCGGTGCTGGTGCCGACGGATCTTTTGTCACAGGAGCTCACGCGGACACTGCGGGCTTGGGTTGGGGCCGAGGCCTCTGGTTGGGCGGGAGTGCTGATCCAGGATTCCGCCAGGTACCTTGGCTTGTACATGGGCCCTGGCCGGGGCTTCGCTTCCTGGACGGCGCCGCTGCGAAAGTACATTGAGCGGGCGGTTCTCTGGTCTGGGCGTCGGCATGCTCTTGACCTTGCAGGCCTACCGGGTGTGCATTTCCTCGGTCCTCTTGTCCGTGGGTCAATTGGAGGGCCCCCGCCGCAATTTCAGCAAGAGGAAACCCAAGCCCACAAGAAGATTGTCCGAGGCCCCAAGGATTGGATCACGGCAGAGTGCGCTCATGAAGTCAAGTCCTTCGGTTTCAACGATCAGCTCACAGACCTGCCTTCTATTCTCACGGCTTCCACAGCCCGAGTGGTTGAGTGGGAATCGAGCGGACGTTTGCGGATTTGCCAGAGGACCCGGAAGATGCAGCAGCTCTCGTGCGGGAGTGCCACAGCATCGGTTCAACGACTTGGTTGGCTGCACTCATTTCGAGACAGCTGCTTTATCCTCACTGTGGGCAGGGCCGCGGAACGCGTCAATGTCCATCGACGCACCAATCCGGATGTCCCCCAGTGGCACTGCAAGGAGGGCTGGCAGAAGTATGCAATGGAGCAGTTGCATGGCCCAGCCCGCGTGGATGCCCAGATTCATCTCCAGAATAAAGCTCCGGCACTGGCGGTTGGCATGTCTACCGGGCCACCGGCTGACACCGATGCTCCGCAATTTGAAGCTTGTCGGGCGACGCTGCCAGCCGAGGGTTTGAGCCGCAGTCTTTCGTCTTTTATGCAACGGGTGGTGCACGCGATCGCGTTTCGGCCAAGCTGGCTCCTGCAGGTTACGCAATGCCGTGACGGAAAACATCATGCACTTCGCTTGTTGTCCTGTCGTCCGCGCGTTACAAAGCAGATTTCTGGACAGCTTCGAGCTTGCCGCATTAATGCGATTGGACGGGCACCGCCAGGGCGAGCGCGCCGTGATCGATTGGGCCGTATCCGTCTACGCCTCGTACCGCGTGCACAACGGGCGCCGCCACGGCACCCTCACGCTGCAGGACGTCAGTGGCGTCTTCGACGGCTACGTGCGAGAGGCCCGTGGGCGGCCGACTGAGTAAGACGCAGCGGGCTGTGGCTCTGAGGCGCAGGCTGTACTGTTTCGTTCGACTCAATTCGCCGCCTTCCCCCCCCTCCCTCCTCGCTCCTTCCCGCTCCTTCCTCTTGACAGTGTGCCGACCTATCCGGCCGTGCAACTCCGCGGGGCCCCCCGATGTGGCAGCGCACCGAGTCCGTGACACGAGTTACGGTGTGCGACGGTTCGGTGGCCTCTGTCCCAGCCGCGCGGCCGATATGCGTGCGCGGCAGATTGCCCCTGCTCCCCTCCCTTCCCCCCTCCCCCCCCCCCGCTTTTCCATTGACGGTGAACCGGCATATCTGGCCATGTGGTGCTGCGCCGAATCCATGACATGGGCTCCGCTGTGCGTAGATCCAGTCGCATCTGTCCCGGCCGCGTGGCCGATATATACTTGGAGCTCACTGCAGTTGAACAGGTGGCAG
>CAUYUJ010008113.1:1012520-1160020 GCA_963575745.1 Prorocentrum cordatum | reverse complement strand
CCTCCGCCTCCTCCTCCGAGAGAGAGGGAGAGAGAGAGAGAGAGGAACAAAAAAAAGAGAAAGAGAGAAGGAGAAAGAGAGAGAGAGAGAGAGTTCGGCGGTGCGCCCAGGGGGGAAGGCAAAGGGCGTGCCTTCTCCAGAAGGCTCGGAAGGCCGCCGGCCTTTGATGAGCTGTCCAGTCCGTCTCCGAAGCCACAGAGGGCTTCTGAGCAGGCCTGCCCCCTCTCGTTTCCCCCTCTGAGGCGTGCCGCCAAGGAGTGCGTTTCCGAAGCTGTCCTCCCCAGACGTCCGATGGCCGGATGTTTTCCGGTCCGCGGCCCGAGAGGTCTCGACCCCTGCCCCAGGGATAGTTCATCGCCCCAGATGCGTGTCTGATGGCCCCGTGGCCCGAAACGCCCCCAGAGGCCGGAACGGAAGAACAACGCCGGGATTGGGCGTTGCGTAATGGGGGGGTCATAAATGGGGGGTTGGTGAGGGTGGTCCGAAAAGCTACCCAAACGGTACCTAAACGAGCCCCCCTGGGGGTCCAGAGGGGCCCGAAAGGGGCACGAAAGGGGACCGTTTCTGACCCCCCCATTGATGACCCCCCCATCAAGCCACGCCCAACGGGATTGGACGAGCCAGTCTGTGGGATGTCTGGGTCTGTTTGCTCCTGCTGCGAGCGTCGCCCCCTTCCGCCAGCAGACGAGGACGGGAGGGGACGATGTGGGGGAGGGGGGGGGGCTCACAGGGGACATGCTGTCGTTCGGGTGCGGGCCTGCCTCCTTTTTTTGTGTCACGTGTAGCAAGATGGTGGCGACGGCCAGCACGACGGGTGACGATGGCGATAAAGATGACGATGGCAATGGCGATCTCGGATGGTGGCGGTAGGGATAGATCTGACGATGACGATGGTAGGTAGTATTGCTACCGCATACATGATCCTTGAGTGTGATTCGTCGCCTCCCTGCGCAGGACCTGGGCATGCCAGGAGCGTTGGTCGAGGGGAGCAGGAGGAGGAGGAGGAGGAGGAGGACCAGCGTAAACCCAAGAGTCATCAACGATGTTGGAACAAGTGGCACGCGTGCCCTGGCTCTTGCACAAAGGAGGGACGAACCACCGTAAACCACTACCAAAATACAGCATTCCGCGGCCCAGGGTGGCTGCCCTGGAAAGCCTGGGCGGAGGAAGGCTCCCAAGGGGGGGTGGCCCAGGGGAGCTGGTGCTAAGGCTCAGGGGGGGGTCGAGGGGGACGAACCACCACGAACGGGGGGCTGCCCTGGGAAGCCTGGACGGAAGAAGGCTCCCCAGGGTGAGTGGCTCAGGGGAGCTGGGGCTCAGGCTCAGGGGGGGGCCGAGGGGGACGAACCACCACGAGCCACAACGAAAATAAAGGGTTCCGCGGCCCAGGGGGGCTGCCCTGGGAAGCCTGGACGGAGGGGGGGTCCCAAGGGGGGGTCCCAAGGGGGGGTGGTCCAGGGGGGTCGGGGCTCAGGCTCAGGGGAGGGGCCGAGGGGGGCGAACCGTGACGAACCACGAACCACGACGTAAATAAGGATGTCCGCTGCCCAGGGGGGGGGGGGGCAGGGGGACGAACCACCACAAACCACTACCAAAATAAAGGACCCCGCGGCCCAGGGGGGCTGCCCTGGGAAGCCTGGACGGAGGAAGGCCCGAGGGTTCGGGAGGGGGGGTTTGGGGGGCAGGGGAGTCCAGTTGGTTTTGATCGACGGCGCCGAGTTTTTTGTTGGGGGGGGCCCACCCCCCGGTTCGAAACGCGCCGCCGAATGTTCCCAAGGCAAGCGCCCGTGAAACGCGCTCTCTCCAAGGTCAATGTCCATGTCAACGCCCAGGTATTGTGGCTGTGTTCGAAACAACCACGTAGTCCATGCGTGGATAGTTGGCTGAAGTCGGGGCTTTGCCAGGAGCAAGCAAGCCGCGTACAGGGGGGGCCCAAAGGGTCCTCAAAGAAGGTGGCTGGGGCCCATTGCCGAGTATCCCTCATGAGCCTCTTAAAGGGTTCCCCAGACATTTTTTTGTTCCGCATGTGCATCACCAGTGGTGTCGTCGGTAACCGAGCCAAGAGCCGCATTAGCGTCCACCAGCGTGATCACATGTTTTGTGGTTGCCCTAAGGGTCTTGACGAGGTCCGTAAAGGAGGTTCACCAGTCAGAGATTTCTTGCGGAGGTCAGCGGGAGAGCGGAGCATGACCGATGCAACTGCACGATGACAGGGCTGGCGCTCTCCTTATGACGATGAGAGCCTTGGCCGGGGAATGCACCACCTAACAACGTATTGGTGCCAGCTTGCATCCCTCTCGATATTCAAACTTGGAGTGCACCCAGAGGGAACAGCCGTCATCGCCTGATGGGCTGGCTGGTGTGTTGAGTATGTAGTAAGGACTTCCGATAGCTGTGCCCGAGCGCTGCATGCGTGTCTCCACCCCCCCCACACACATACGTACGGTTTGTGGGAGAATCGACCAGCCAAAGCCTAGAACTCCAAGAATTTTGGGCGTTCTTTGAGGGTCTCCAGAGCGGTGCTTAGGTAGTATGTCGAGCACGGTCGTTGTCGGCAGTAGGTGGGCGGAAATGGCCGCGCCAGCAGTAGGTGGGTATGCTGCCCCTTGCGATGTGTGTAGATATTCAATCCGCACCCATGTAAGCGCAGTCCAGTGAGGCTCCTGCGAAATGATTGATCGCCAGCTGGGCTCAAAGATCGGCGGTAAGAGCTGCATAGCGTAGAGCCTGGCTAGAGTGTCGACACATTCGTTCCAAGGGTGCGCCATGTGACCATGGATGTGTTGATACTCAATATGTTGCGCGCGCGTGCGGGGGATGTGCATGAGACTGTCATGCGCTTTGCTTGTGAAGAGGTCCCTGTAACATATCCCCCTTGCAATACTCGTATGACGTCCATGTTGTCACTGCGTTGGGCCAGCTGCGCTGTGACACTGGAGGCACCATGCGATGGCCCGGATGGCTGCTTCAATCTCCGAACGGAGCGGGGCAAGTGAGTCGGTTGCCTCAACGTCTGGGACTGGTCCAGCCATGTAGCCGACCAGTGCACATCCTGCTTCAGAAATAGCTAGCACAAAAGGCCCATGCTGGGGCAAAGTGTTAATTGTTGTGCTTCAATTTTCCTGAGGTCGCGTCAGTAAAGACTTCGTACCTTGTATACTCTCTGGTGGGGTCGTATTCGTGTAGATCCCCCAATCCTTTGATCGTAGCAGGGTGCCAAAAGGGCGCCAGAGATAGAAGGTTCTGGGAGAACCCCAGGGCCCAGGGTCGTTCGAGGGGCTCCTTGGTGCCTTGGAGAGGAGGAAGAGGAGAGCGGGCAAAGGCACGTATGGGACCTACAACAGGGATATCAGGAGTGCCCGGGGCGGGCTGGGAGGGGGAACCATGCTGCTGTACCCCCTGAGGCTGGACGAGCCGATCTGAAGTAAAACCTGGGCTATTCCGAATGGCCAATCGCTGCTGAGCACTGAGTGAGCTCAGCTCCGGGTGATCAAACGAGTTGGTTAGCGAAAAACTTGGCTACCTGATGCTGGCGGCGCAGGGAAGGAGGCTCCCGCCTCCTGTGGGCCAATGGGGCCTGGGTGACTCAGGTCTCGTCGTATTTTGGCCCCCGATTTCCCTGTCTGCTGCCGCCTTGGGGAAGCCGAGCGCGCGCCAAAACCTGTAGATCTCGGTGTCTGAGCTGACGGCTGTGCTGCAGGCGTGGCTGGCGATGCATGCTGAGAGGGAAGCTTACCGCGTAGTGCTGCTTGAAGTCTGGCGCGTCCTGCTGCAGCTGTTTCAACTTGCGTCATGGTCTTGGCCTTGGCCTTCTTGGAAGCCGTGATGGCAGCGTCGATGGCTGCTGACTTGATGCTCTCCATGTCCTGCGTCCAGATCTTCACTATGTCCTGCTGCAGGTGGTTGACGGTCTGGTCGAAACTTCTTCATTGACTCGATGAGTAGTGCATTCTGAGACTGCAATGCTGCCAGCACCGCTGGTGTAGTACTAGCACTGGCCTCTGCTGATGGAGCTGCTGTAGCTCCTCCAGGTTGGGCTCCTCCAGGCTGTGCTACCTGCTGATGGAGCTGCTGAGGCTGCGGTACTGGCTGCTTGGCTGCATGTGACGCACTCTGATGTCGGTCTCGTCTGAGCGGGGCTACGTCCTCATCCTCGGTCACGTTGGCGTCGCCTGCCTCATCGAATGCTGACGTGCGTCTTGGTCCACGTGACTCACGTTGTTCTTGAGCTTCTTGACATAAGTCCTCGAAATGTTCGAGAAGCTCGTCTGCTGCTGTGAGTTCTTTCTGTACGTCTTCACATTGAGCATGCGCCGCCTCGAGCTCGATCTCCAGATCTGTGCATCTGGCGTGAGCATCTGCGAGGCGGCGGCGGCACCTGCTGACAAATTGGGTCTGCTTGGAAACTCGGACCTGCGGAGATCTGGAGTGCACCATCTGGCACAGGAGGACTGAGTATTCTCCTTCGAGCGCGTTGAACTGGTCTGGAGCGAGATTCAGATCCTCGGCGGCGAGCGAGGGGGGAAGTGAGAAGGGGAGGCCCTTCTTAGAAGTCTCGGAAGCCCCCCAGCCTTCTGAGAAGTTTTCGAAGCTTTCTTTGAAGATAGGAAAAACTTCTCAGAAGGTGCGAGGGCTTTTGAGAAGTCCCGCCGCCTTCTGAGAAGGCCTTCTCCTTCTCATTTCCCCCCTCGCTCGCCGCCATGATCCGTGGCACATCTGATTTGTCGCTCCAATCCATCCATAGTATCACTTGACGCCCGTCCGAAGTCTCCCAACTGCTGTGATTCTGTCGGTGGTTCCTGCCATCTTCTGTGCGCCATGGCGATCTCCGGGCTGGCGGGCATTATTGGGAGCTGCTCTTCGATATCTGACGGCGGCGATGATGTCGTGGCTGGCTGCATGGATGAGGCTCTCCTCGTGCTGGACGGTACTCTCGTTCGAGAGGCAGTGCGAGGAGATCTCCTGTTCTGCCATCCGCTGCTGCTTGAGACTGATGCTGCGGAATCGAAACCTCTGCACGAATGGCACTGTCTGCATTTTTCCCTACCTAGGCTCTGCCTAGAAGGGTTCTTACTCTCTTAGCTTAAAGGGGCCGGGCAGTGGAGAGCGCCCCGGGCGGTTCCCCCAGTCCCCTGGGAGCGGTTCCCCCCAGTCCCCTGGGAGCTTTAGCTTTAGCTTTAGCTTTAGCTTTAGCTTAGCTTAGCTTAGCTTAGCTTTAGCTTAGCTGCTTAGCTTAGCTTTAGCTTAGCTTTAGCTTAGCTTTAGCTTAGCTTTAGCTTAGCTGTAGCTTAGCTGTAGCTTAGCTTTAGCTTAGCTGTAGCTTAGCTTTAGCTTAGCTTTAGCTTAGCTGTAGCTTAGCTTTAGCTTAGCTGTTGCTCAGCTTTAGCTTAGACTTAGCTTAACTTTAGCTTAGCTGTGGCTTAGCTTTAGCTTAGCTTTAGCTTAGCTTTAGCTTAGCGTTACTGTTACTACTAATGCTGCTTTCCTAGGGGTTCCAACTCCTAGGTAGGGTCGCACTGGGATAATTTAGCTCCCATGGGTTCGCGTACGAACATGCCGGACATTCCCATGTCTTTCTATACCGATACTGCTTTGTGTGGGTAGCTTGATGCTGCTGCTGTTGCTGCCAAGGAGGACGCGGCTGCTGCTGTTGCGATCCGTTCGGTCTGCGAGAACGATCACGATATTCAAACATGTTTGCTGGCTGCTTCTCGTCTCTGTTGGCACTGTGGTGGCTGTTCAACAAATGTGCTGCTGTAGCCACTCTGATCAGGGTGCGTGCTCGACTGCGCTCTGCACGCTCCTTTCTGTGCCAAGACGGTTTGATGCCTCTGGCTCTCGCAGGAGCCGTGGCTGAGACTGACTGATCACGGTCGGCCCAATGCGCGCGTTTAGGGGCGTGCGCGAAAGGAAGGGCCGGCGCGTGTGGTAGCTGTCCCTGCCCTGCTTGGGCTCGCTGCTACCTGGTAGCAGCGCCCAAAGCCTGAGCGGGGACGGCGGCTAGGAAGAAGGAGGATGGGAGAGGGAGGAGGACGAAGAGGAGGGAGGAGGAGGAGGAGGAGGAGGAGGAGGAGGAGCAGGGGGAGAAGGGGGAGGAGGAGGAGGGACGATTTTCTTCAAGGGATACGTGGTGAACGCGCTGCTGACAGGCCTCGAAACATTGGCGAAGTCGAATGGCCCCCTCGAGAACGACGACTTGAACGCGTTGGAGGGCTTCGCGGCGAGGAGGGCGCGAGTGTTGCTGCAGGGCGTGGCGTGCACCGAAGAGGGCAAGAAGACGAATAGCCGCACGAACCTCGAGGTGCTGGCGAAGGTGCAAGTGGCGGCGCTTCACGTTGAGCTTCGCGTGCGACGGCTACGGTGGTTGCAGCCCAGAGGAGGGCAGACAGGTGCTCGCGGCTGTGTTCGGCAAAGTCGCGTTCCAGGGGCGTGAGTGGCCGGCTGAGCTAGAGGCGCCGGCGTGTCCGTGGCCGCGCCAGTGGTTGCAGGATGTTTCTCGCCTCGCTTGCTTTGATGATGGACTTGCGCTGCTTGAAAGAGTTGACATGTCGCCATCCCGAGCGTTGTTGGAGGAGTGGGAGGATTTTGTCGAGATCGATGTTGGTGGCATTCTTTCATAAAGCTTCACGCACCGAGCCGAGTTCGAGACGAGGAGGGGGAAGCAGGTGGAGGAGCTGGAGGGCGAGGGGAGGTTTCGATGCTGGGCTCCTCTGGAGGATGGTTCGCAGTCCAAGGCGGTGTTTCAGACTAAGCAACGGCTGGCGTCGAACTTTGTACACACCAGAGGAGGAGAACACGGCGGGCTGGTGATGGCACGAGCTTGTTGTCTGAATAACCAATGCACAATATTGGTACGATATTCTGTTCCAGGGCGCAGGCGCAGAAGCACATGCAGGTGTCGATGACAAAGGGACGGTGCATTGGGGACAAGAGCAGGAGTGGTGTGGAGATCGCGCCAGGGATTGCGGAGTGTCGGTTGTGCAGTTTTGGCTGGGAGGATATTCGAACCCTTCGCGCGCATACCATTGCTGAGCATCTGGCGCCATTCGTGGGCGACTTTGAGATCGATTTTGACGTAGATTCTTCGCTGGACGAGCTGAGCGTCTGGATCCATGAGCTGGCTCCTGGGCGCCGACGGGAAAGCCACGAAGGAGGCCCCCATTTAGAAGAAACATAAGCAGGGCGTTGGCGAGGAGGTACCGGTCAAGAGGCTGGTGCACCAGTTGGAGACGCGCGTGCGGACGCTGGAGCACCAGAGCGCAGTGCAGGTGTTCGTGCCGAAAGACCACGAGTTGCTGGGATTGGCCAAAAATGTCATAAAGATCTACGGCGCGAGGGTGAAAGAGGCAGGGAACGGCCACAAGTTCAGGCCACCAGAACTACAAGTATTTGGCGGAATTCTACCCGCCTGCGAGAACTGGTTGGAAGAGGAGTCGTGCCCTGGCCAGCTGAAGAAGCACCGCGGCGCGCGCACGAGGCTGATGTCGATGATGCAGCACGCCGACCCCGAAGAAGTGGCGGGTTGGATGGAAGAGTCCACGTTGTCCCCGACCCACGATGTGGGCACGGTGCGGATCACGATCTCCATGCACGGCCAGCCCACAACGCCGAGGCCGCGAAGCACCTGGACAAGATGCAGAGCAACGCTTGGTTCGGAATGGCCGCGGACGACACCTACGAGGATTTTTTATTTTAAAAAGAAAAAAACACGTCCCCCCACGAGCTGCCGACGATGGAAAAATGCAGCCCCGTGTCGGCGCAGACGCTGCTGTTCCAGATGCTGCGCGGCTCGGGCGTTTCGGCGGAGGCGGGACACGCGTAGAGGGGGGGCGTTGCCCGCCGCATCTAGCAGTGAGAGGAGGTAGAGGTAGGGGTCGAGGTATGCGGGCGAGTCGAGGTGGTAGGGGTTCGGGGTGCGCGGCCTTGGCCCGTTCGGGTTCGCGGCGTTTTTTTCGTCTCCTCCTCGGCCCCTTTGTTCGGCGCCGGGCCCAAAACGAGGGGGGGGGAATTCTGCACAAAAATGGCCGTTTTGTACAGAATTTCCTCCCCCCTCTCTTGTTTGGGGCTTGTTGTCGGGCCGCGGTGGGCTCCTCGCCTTCCTCCCTCGTCCTTCCCCGTCGCCGCGGGCGTCCGTTTCCGTCGTTTCTCGCGGTTAGCGGTCCGACAGTGCCGTGTCTTGAGTCTATGCCAATGCAGGTGCCGATTGTAGGCGTGGCCCGAGCTGCTGTGGCTATGAGGATCTGACCGCTCGAGGGGGGATCGAATCGAATCGAAATCGAAGGAGGATGAGGAGGCGTACCCCGCGCGGTGCGTGGCCGCGCCCCGCGCGGGGCGTGCGGGCGGCCCCGCAGGACCGGGCGGCAGGCTTGGCCGGGGCCCGCTGTGGCGCGGGGGCAGAGGTCCCGAAGAAGGCCGCGGGTGTCGCGCCGCCGCGGGCGTCGCGGGGTGGTTGCTCGTCGTCGTTGTCGTCGTCGTCGTCGTCGTCCTCGGCGGCGGCGGCGGCGGAGGCGGCGCGGCGGCGGCGGCGGCGACGTCGACGACTGGCGCTGTCGGCTCCGACCGTTTGGAAAAACGGCATAAACATACACTTTCGACGGTCCGCGCGGATCGCTTGCATTTGCACTGGACCCCCCTGGCGGCGCCAGGGAGGGGGGCCCTGGCGCAGATCTAAGGAATCCGCGCAGACCGTCGAAGGTTTTGTTTATGCGTTGTTGTTCCCGCTGGTGCTGTCGCCGTTGCCCGTGCCGGCCCCAGACGTGAACAAAACCGCGGCGGGAGATTTTTTTTGTTATTTTCGGTCTCTGGGGGCCCCCGCGTGGACTCGGGCCCGTCAGAAAGCACATCCGGATGAATAGTTTGGTCCGTGGAGAGTCCAGGTCAACAAACAATAGCGTCGGGGTTTCGGTCGTTGCCTAGGCGTTCGTGCGATTTCGCGTCTCTCGATGCGGATGTTCTTTCACTGCCAGTGGTGCTCCCAATGCCCGGCGCCATTGCTGTCAAGTGTTGCTGCTGTCTAGTCTGTCGCTGTTGTGCTCACGACCAGCCACTGCCCGTCTGTCACACACAAAATTTCATCTCAGAGGTTCTCCGTCTCTCTTATTCGACCTCCGGGTTGCTACTTGTTCAATTCAGTCGTTAGTATATCAGGGCTTCTGCACCCCTTTCTCGATGCTATCCCTCAGTGCGCCTACCTTGTATAATTTCCCCATATCTCTCTTCATCTCTCTCTCCCTCTCTCTCTATTTCTCTTTCACTCTATATCTGGTTTCCTTACTCTTTCACTTTACTGTGCTATTCCCATGTTTTTTTTTTTTTTTTTTTTTTTGTGTTTTTTTTTTTTTTTTTTTTTTTTTTTTTTTTTTTTTTTTTTTTTTTTTCTCTCTCTCTCTCTGTCGATTTTTCTCTTTCATTTCGGACCCTCGCTCCCTGGCACTCGCTCAACTTGAATGGCTTCTCCTTTCACGCCCGCGCTCAGATAACTGACTTGTGTCCGAGTCTAGCTCCTCAACCTCATTGTGGATCATGCCCCTGAAATAATCGAGAATCAGTATTTGCTCAATCAACGGTCCGCCTGGGCAGTCTGCGAATTCTTGATGCTTTCCGTATCTCCACCAGCTGGGTGCCGCCCTCACAGACAGCATACAGAAGTTGGTTGACGACCCCACCATGGCTATCCTGCTGTACACCGTGTCCGGGCTGCACCCCCACCAGTGGCAAATGGGGGCCACACCCAGGCAACCAGGCAGCTTAGACAGGAAGGCCTGGAGCCACCTTGGCTACTGCCTAGACGTGGAAGTTGGAATCGACGCCAGCAACCTTGTTTACAACCTTACGTGGGCAGCCATTGTCTGGTTCCTCGGACTGGGCACGCCGTGGAACGACAAGCAGTTGGGCGTCTCGTACGACTCGCTTCCACCACTACCCCACATGGTGGGGACCAACCGACGTCCCAAGGCTTCCAGCCGCTGCACTCCCCGGGGCATGCTCCCTCAGTTTCCAGCGGCTTGGAGCAGTACCACCTGCCGGTGCCGACGGCACAGGGTGCACCCAGGAATGGAGAACCTGCATGCCTTACTCAAGCCCGACACGATCGACACTGATTTCACGCAATCCCTAGTTGGAGTTGACGGGCAGCCACTCAACCCCCACACAGTCAGAGTGCTGCTGGTAGTGATGATGCTGCAGTTACGTGAGCCCCGTGCCACACTTTGGCCCTTCCCGAACCCAGAGGCCGCAGGCGACATCCTCGAGGCCATGATGGGCCTGTGCCTCCCGTGGCAGGAAGCTCACAAAGAGTTCCGCACACAGTTTGCAGAGACGTGGGGTTGCCAGTTGGCTGACCTTGCCACTCTCCACACCAAGCTCGCCGAAGTCATACATCACACAAGCACCTTGGCCACATATGCCCACCACCACGAGGTGGCAGACAAGCACGGTTGTCCGAAAACGTGGGCTGGGATGCAGGCGCACAACTTCACCCTGGAGGCCCCCCTTACGCGTTCTGGAGACCGTTGTCCGACCGACCGACGTCACACACCTGAACGTTAGAGAGTGCTCCATCTGCCTGCTGCACACTGCCTTGGCGGGATCTGAGGTGGGACTAGGCTGCCCGCAGACCATGGACGACCTCCAGTACATAGGGGGCGGGGAGGCCATCTCCAACCACCGACTCGACGAAGACATCCCGGCCTCCCGGGCCCCAGGTGCATCATTGGTCCCCCCTGTCGTGCGCGATGAGCGATTCAGCAGGCGGCAGAAGGACGCCACCTACAACTGCGACGGGTGCTTCAACGTGGGACTGCACGGTACAGCAGGTACTTGGGATGACGACTACACCCGGGAACTACTCGCCCAGAACCGTGCGCAGGCGCATACGGAGGGAAAGAACTGCAGATGGCTCTGCGAGCATTGTTGGGTCATCTCGCTGGAGAAGAAAGGTATTCCCCTCCCCGAACCCGACCCCTCGGAGCGCAGCGGCAAGAAGTCCATGCAGTGGCTGCTACAAGAGCATTAACGCAGGCTAGACGACAACCGTGCACAGAAAATGGCTAGGACCCTTCCCTCTCTGTCCAGGCTGCCGCTGGGGTTTGGGGCGCCGGCGGGCGCGGCAGCCCTGACCTCCCTCAGGGGGCTCACCCTTCGTGCGCCGCGCCATTTCCGCCCAGCCTGCGCAGGCACCACGCTACCGCCACGCAGGCTCACAGACGGCAGGTTCGGCACCGAAGTGCACCTCACTAATTGCTACTCGGCCACGTGCGACTTCTGTCCCCCCAACTCCCCCCTGCTAGAGCGGTCGCCGGGCGCGCCCGCATTAGGGTGCTTCATATGGCGTCCAGAGACGGGCGCAGACTGCAGTGATCGGACAGGTCTCCCAGCGTGGGACGCAATGCCCTCGTTGTGGATCAGAAGGCAGTGGAACGCCAGTTGGGCTTGCAGGAGGTGCCTGGTGCACATCTGGGACATTGCTCCCAGTGTCCTCGACCGTGTACTTGATCTATGCTCGAACGAGGTATGCCCTGCCTCCCCCACCAAGAGGCCTGCCATTAGCGAGATCTCGGAGGAGTGGGGCATCTGCGACATGTCAGCTCATCTCTCCCCAATCAGCCCAGCGCCAGCCACTGGCCCCAGCCCGCCGACGACAATGCCCGACGGCCATCCAGGGCGCGCCGCGCGTCCAGAGGGAGACCCCGACGGCGGAGGTACCCACGGGTATACTCTACCGGCTCTCCCACCACCCAAGGCACCCCTACTACCCACATGCTCCACCCACCGTCTTGCTGGAGAGCAGTCGAGTGGCCCCGTCCGCGAGCTGGTCAAGTTTCTGATTCTGTGGAACCACGCGGTCTACACCCTATGGGCGGCCCGCGCGCAGCGCTGGGGCAGGGAAGTAGTGGGTGATGTGACCGACGAGTCGGGGTGGTCTCTCGAGCACCTGGTGCGCTTCCTGCGCTCCATTTACGGGGGCGAGGCCCCCAGGAACGGTCACCCCCCCTCATCCCCTGGGGCGGGCAGAGGGCTGCAGCGGCCAATGTCATTACGCACCTGGTGGAGAGGAACCAGAAGTACCAGGGGGCGTGGCGGTCCTTTGCCGACAATCTCGACAACCAGAAAGGACAATGCCCCCAGCGCCAACCGTTGGATACGCTGACCCACTTCCTATCTCAAATGAAGGACGACCTCTCAGTAGGAACAATGGAGGTCCTTGCCGGCGAGCGCAATGTCGGGGGGGCCAGCAGCGAGGAGGGCGACGGATCCCCCGCGGCGGTCTGGCGCAGCAAGCCCCTGGCAGCTTCATCTGATTGCCCCCCCGACTACGCCTCCCTCCAGCGACCCGCTGCGCCGGCGCAGTCGGACGGAGAAATAGGGGAAGTGCCATCCCCGCACAGATGCGGAAGCGGCAGCGGCGAATGCGAAATCGACTGGGGCGAGGACAACGAAGGATCGGATACAGAAGGACAGGCTCCCGGAATCCCACCAGACAGGGCCGTCTCCATGATCGCCAGTCCCAAGCAACAGGCAGATGTGGCCGACGTCCCCGACCCAAGCGACAGCGATGCTTCCCACAGTCCGCCAGTCTTGTGGACCCAGCCCCCGCAAGTGGTCGAGTCAGCAGCCGGGGCGCCTTTCGCTGCTGCCCGCCCCCGTTCGCCCCGGGAAGAGATCGGAGACGGCAGAGGTCTAAGGGGAGCGGGGAGCAAGACAGAGCGCCGACCACGCTCTATACCCGAGGACGCCACACTTGATCGCGATGCCCGCCCGCCACTTAGCTCGCCTTGGCAGAGCCGCGGCTCGGGCCGACGGCCCGGCCCCCAGGCGGCGTCCCTCCCACTCGCGCGCCCAGACGATCCCTTGGGCGGACTCCCCATGTACATGAAGCCTATCTACGAGGCTGACACTAAAGTTGGCGAGCCAGCCTCAGACAAGATCATCAGGCTTCAGATGGCGCTGGGAGGCGCATTCAACGGGATGTGGACTGCCTGGGTTCGTGGGGCAGTCAGCAGGCACGGGGGCCCGTGGGTCAACATCAAATCCGACCCCAAGAAGAACACGGTGCAACTATGCGAAGACTTTCTTCTGGCATGGGAAGAAGCAAGCTACGATGCCTACAAAATTGACGTCGAGCACCGGCTCCACGTGGAGTGGCCGACAGTCATGGAGAAGCATCGCCTTCTGTTACAGCGCGACACCAGGACGCGAGCCCCCAAGGGCCGCAGTAGCGACGGCCGCCCGTGCCCATGGGCCGTCAGCAGCAACGTCGCGCCAACGCCCCCTCCAGTGCCCGACAGTGACGCCGCGCATGCATCCCCCCCCGGGCGAGCCCAGTGGAGATGGCCAGCGGTGCCCATGGAGCATGCCTAGAGAGGCCGCAGCCGCCCCACCGGCGTACGCCGATGACAGGGTCACCACGCAGACGGGCGCATCCAGCTCAGCCGCCCCGTGGCACCCATGGCAGTCCTGGGAGGGGTGGGACCGCCGGCAAAGCACATGGGCCGGTACAGATTGGAGGACCAGGGAGACAAGGACCGCCTCTAGAGGAGACGCACACTACGCCGACAAGCGACAGCGCGGTCGGGACTTCGACCGCAAGTGGCGCCGTCGGGTCTAGCCATGTCGCGATGTCTCTTCTCCAGGCCCAGGAAAGGCAGGCCCCGTCATCGAGGGCCGCGCGGCCGAGGGTCCTGCGCCCGTTCCCTGTCCTGCCACCCCTTGCTCCCCGTCGGGCGCTTCTCATTGCGCGTCTACGGCTCGAGCCCCATTTCCCGCGCGCGGAACCCCAGGCCGCGGCTTTGCCCACTTTCCCCCCGTTAATGTCGATACTCCGTGTTGCCACTCAGCCTGTCTCGGAGCGCAACGCGTGCTTTCTTGAGGACAGCGACCTCGGACAGCTGGGTGCAGCTTCCACCAAACTGTGCAGAGTGGCATCCGTCGCGCTGGCCCTGTGGGCCACATGGGCCCCCGACGTGCCATGCGGGGCCCAATGGGTCGGCAGCCCCATGGTCCTCGAGCGCTCCTTTGCGGCCCACAGGCGCGCAACCGGTGAGGGCCAGATGGCGCGGGCGGAAGACCCCCGCGGGCCGCGTCGACCAAGAGCTGCCCCGTGACCAAGGGGGGCTCGTTTCACCGCAGTGACAGGCAACAGCCTTAATACCCGCGTCACCTCCTGGGAGTAAGGTGCACAACTCGCACTGCGTATAGACTCCCGCATGTCTTCGTGGGCCCTTAGCTCGCGTGGTATGGCTGCAATAATCCTGCCCGCGGCTCACTCTGGCCTTGTTCACGAGGACATGGGCCCGATTCACCCGCTAGGGCGCGCACCTTGGACGGCTGGGCGGCAGGCCTAAGGCGCCCCCCCATGCGCTCCGCACCCTCGACGCCCGACTGCCCCGCGCTGATGGCGTTCCCCCGCCAGGCGGCGCCGCGCGCCGACGACGCACCGACTGCGCGTGTTGGGTCCTCGACAAACGATGCCGGCATCTGGCTCCTCTTCCCCCATTTATGCAAATGCTCTGCGGCTATCGGCTGCGCCTTCCCCCCTTCCCTCCTGACGCCCTCGACGACTGTGGCGACTGTCCGACGACGTGTGACGTTCGCAAGGCCTGCTCCACACAGGCAGGGGCCACCGTGGCCCTCGTAGGTCCCTTGGCTGCCCACGGGCAAGCTTTGGGCGGGGGGGCGACGTCGGGGGCGGATGGCCCCCCACGAACCGCAGCGGCCGTGGGCAGTCCCTTCGCGAAGGGGGCTCGTTTCACCGCAGTGACAGGCCCCGGCCTTAATGCGCATGCTACCTCCTGGGAGCGAGGTGCGCACTCACACTGCGCTTAGACCCCCGCTGTACTCCGTGGGCTCTTAGCCCTTGCGGTCTGGCTGCAATAATCCTGCCCGCGGCTCACTTTGGCCCCGCAGGAACACGGGCCCGAGTCGCCCGCTGGGGCGCTCACTTTGGATGGCCAGGGCGGCAGGCCGAAGGCCCCCCTCATGCGCTCCACGCTCCCGATGTCCGACGGCCTTGCCCATGTGACATTTCCCCCCCACGACGGCGCCGCGCGCCAACGACACGCCGACTTCACGTGTTGGGTCCTCGTCTGGCGGCGTTGACATCTGGCGCCTCCTCTCCTTGTAATGTGCTGCGGCTATCGGCTGCGCCTCCTCTCCTCCCCTCTTGTCGCCGTCGACGACTGCTGAGGGGTGACGACGTCGTGCAGTGTGGCTTTGGCCTCATACCTTGGGTCGCCTCCTGGGGATGAGGTGCTTCCCTCTCAGCACTGCGTGCTGGTGCTGTGCTCGCCTGGGATGGCGGGGGCTTTCGGCCAGAGGATCTTGCAGGCCCGGCGTTTCCACGTCTTGGCCGTCCCGCTCTTCGGCGCCGTCGCCCTGGAGTACGACTTCCAGTGCACGTGGTGCATACTGTGGCAGGTTCATGCCTCCTCCTGGCCGACTTTCCCCTCGGCGTCGCCGACCGTCGCTTCCTCCTCTGGGAGTGGTTCCCGCTCACTGTCGCCATCGACATCCTGCCCTTCCGCGCTGATCAGGTGGTGCACTCCTTCCTGCAGTTCCCCCCTGACTGACACTGGTCGCGGTGACGTGGTGTCCACCTGTGATTGGACCTGAGTCGGCTCGCCGGCGAGCACTTGGTGTTCCGTGAGTGAGGCAACCCGCTTTTCCCCCCCTCTTCGTCCTTCCGTCGCCTCGCTCATCCCCCCCTCCGTCCTTCCGTCGCCTTCTCGGCGCCTGGCGTCCTTGTGCTGGTGCAACGTCGCCGCGCGCGGCTGCCCGTCTGCCCGTTTTCCCCAATTTGTTCTGCATGTTGCGCGAATTATCTGGCTCTGTGCCCCAGTTAGCCTGCTTGACACGCCCTCTGGACTTTTCCCTGCGGGCCGCAGACCAAACAAGTACCTCCACCAGCCAATCCAAAACGATGCCCAGGAGCATGCAGTGGAACAAATTGTCGATCCACTGGACTAAATTCAGGACGAGGACGAGAACGACGAGGAGGTCGAGGAAGAGGAGGTTTCGGGGCCGAATGTCCCCCTGCACTCTTGACATTTTAGTGCGTCGGCGGTTGTGGATGGTTTTGCTGTTGTTTACGTTTGTCCATACACACTTCGGTCCGCCAGCCTGCATCCTCTCCGCCACTCCATCGATGCCCCCTTATCCCCCCCTCCCCATAATCTCAAATATGATGCCGTTGTGGCGGTTTCCAAAGGATTTTTGTTGTGGGAATTGCCAGCAGAATCTCTGCGTTGTGCTGTCAAGCGGATTGCTACTATGAGGTTTTCCCATTGAACCTTTCTGTGGAGTTTCCAACGGATTCCTAGTGTGATGCTTCCCAATAGGATCTCTTCGTGGTGGTTTTCAAAGGGTTCCTGGTGTGATGCTTTCCAGTAGAAGCCCCTTGCGGCGCGGTCCAAGGGATTTCTAGTGTGAGGATTTTCCGTAGAACCCCTTCGTGACGTTTTCCAAAGGACCTTTGTCGCGAAGTTTTCCAGTAGCTTATCTGTGCAGCGCTTTCCAAAAGAGTCCTGTCGTGAGGCTTTCCTATCGAATCCTTCGGCGGCGCTATCCAAAAGGATTCACGTTGTGAGGTTGCCTGATTGAATCATTCTGTGGCGTTTTCCGATGGATTCCTGTTTTGTGCGGCTTCCTAATATGAGCCTTCCGTGGCTTTTTCAAACCAGTTTTCTGGTGTGAGGTTTTGTCAATGGATTTTTTCTGTTGTGTTTTCTGATGGGTTTCTTGTTGTGCGGGTTCCCAATAGGAGCCCCTCAGTGGCAATCTCCATTTCAATTGAACCCCTGTTTGGTGCTTCTTGAGGATCTTTGTGGGGTATTTTCCAAGAGGAGCCCGTCGTAACATTTTGAATATGATTCGTCTTGTGCTGTTTTCCAGTAGGCGGCCTTCGTGCTGCTTTTCAAAGGATTCTTCTGGTGAGGCTTTCCAATACAATCCCTGTGTGGTATTTTCCAAAAGGATTCCTGGTGCGAGGCGTTCCGATCGAATCCATCGCGTTGCGCTCTTCAACGGATCTTTACATATTGCGAGGCCGTCTGGTAAAACGTGTTAGATTCCTTGCCAAAGGGTTCCAGTTCCCACAGAATTCTGTTGGGGTGCTTTCCAAAGGATTCGAAATCTGATTGTTTGTAACACAATGTGTGTTACAGCGCTTTGCAAAGGACCCCTGCTGTGAGGCTATACAATGTAATTCCTGTGTAGCACCTCGCACAGTGTTCCAAGCCCGAGGCTTTCCAATCGAGCGTTTTGTGTTTTCCAAAAGTTTCCTCTTGTGATGCTTCCCATTAGAGGCCTTCAGCAATGGTTTCTAGACGGTTTCGTTTACGACGTTTTCCAAACCCTTGTTTGTGAAAACGCGCTAGTTGATGGCTCTGAATATGGGGGGGGTGCTCGCAAAATCCCCCCCCTCCCCCCCCTTCAAAGGGGGGTGAGGTTTTCGACCCCCCCCCTCGCGCTTTATTAAAGGGGGGAGGGTCCGAACCCTCCCCCCCCTCCCCCCCTTGAAGGGGGGGGCGGGGTCCGGACCCCCCCCTCCCCCCCATGGCGCTGGAAAGAGGGAGGGGGGGCGCCGAACAGGGGGCTGGGGAGGGACCCTCTCGGGTAGTGAGTAGAAACTAGAGTGTTTTGAGTACCGATTGGTGAATAGCGGGTACATGATCGTGAGTAGTGCGCAGTGAGTCGTGAGTAGTGAGTAGTGAGTAATGGGTAATTGGTAGTGGTCGTAGTGAGTAGTGCTTCGAGATCAGTGAGTAGTGACTAGTGGGTTGTGAATATTGGGAAGGAAGTAGGGAGTAAGGAATTATGAGTAATGAGTAGTGAGGAATGAGTAGTGTGTACAGAGTAGTGCACAGTGAGTCGCACGCAGGGAGCAGGGATGAGGGAGTAGACAGTAGCGAACAGCGAGGACAGTAGTGAGTAGTGAGTAGTGAGTAATGCGCAGTGAGTAGAGAATAGTGAGTGATGAGTGGTGAGTAGCGAGTAGCGAATAGGGAGTAGCGAGTACAGAGTAACGAGAAGTAGTAGTGATTAGTGAGTAGGGCCTTGTGAGTAGTGAGTAGTGAGGAGGGAGTAGTCTGGAGTGATTAGTGAGTAGTGAGTAGGGAGTTGTGCGTAGCGAGTAGGGAGTAGCGAGTAGTGAGTAGTGAGTTGTGAGTCGGGAGTCGTGGTTAGTGAGTAGTGAGTAGTGAGAAGCGAGAAGTGGGTATTGAGTAGTGGGTAGTGAGTAGGGAGTTGCGAGTAGAAGTTTGTGAGTAATGACTAGTGATTCGTGAGTAGTGAGTAGTGAGTAGTGAGTAGCGACTTGCGACTAGTGACTAGTGAGTAGGGAGTAGGGAGCATTGAATAGCGAGTAGTGCGTAGTGGCTAGTGAGTATTTCGTATTGGGTAGCGAGTAGCGGATAATGAGTAGTGACTTATGGGCAGTGCGTAGCGAGTAGTGAACTGTACGTACTCAGTAGTAAATAGTGGATGGTGGTTAGTGGGTAGTGAGTTGTGCTTAGTGCGCAGTGAGTAGTGGGCAGTGAATTGTTGGCAGTGAGTAGTCAGTATTGAGCACTAGGTAGTGAGTAGTGAGTAGTGCGTTGGGAATAGTGAGTAGGAAGTAGGAAGTAGTGAGTAGTGAGTAGTTACAGCGTAGTGAGTAGTGGGTAGTGAATAGTGCGTATCGGGTAGCAACTTGGGCGTTGGGACTAGCGAGTAGTAGGGAGTAGGGAGTAGCGAGTAGCGAGTAGTGGATAGTGAGAAGTGAGTTGTGGGCAGTGAGTAGTGAGTAGTGAATTGTGAGTAGGGAGTAGTGGATAGGGGTTAGTGGGTAGTGAGTAGGGATTTGTGATTCGTGAGTCGTGGTCTGTGAGTTGTGTTTAGTGAGTAGTGAGTATCGAGTAGTGGATAGCGAGTAGTGAGTAGTTTGTAGTGAACAGTGAGTAGTGAGTAGGGAGCAGTGAGTAGTGGGTAGTGGGTAGTGAGTAGTTCGTTGGGAATAGTGAGTAGGAAGCAGGAAGTAGTGAGTAGTGAGTAGTTAAAGCGTAGTGACTAGTGGGTAGTGAATAGTGCGTATCGGGTAGCAATTAGGGCGTTGGGACTAGCGAGTAGTAGGGAGTAGCGAGTAGCGAGTAGTGGATAGTGAGAAGTGAGTTGTGGGCAGTGAGTAGTGAGTAGTGAATTGTGAGTAGGGAGTAGTGGATAGTGGTTAGTGGGTAGTGAGTAGGGATTTGTGATTAGTGAGTCGTGGTCTGCGAGTTGTGTTTAGTGAGTAGTGAGTATCGGGTAGTGGGTAAGTGAGTAGTGAGTAGTTTGTAGTGAGTAGTGAGTAGTGAGTAGGGAGCAGTGAGTAGTGGGTAGTGGGTAATGAGTCGTGGGTCGTGAGTAGTGAGTCGTGAGTAGTGAGTAGTGAGTAGTGAGAAGTGAGTAGTGAGCAGCGTGTAGTGAATTGTGGGTAGTGAGTAGTGCGTAATGAGTAGAGAGTGCTGTTTGGGGCTAGGGTTTGGGTTTGGGGTTAGGGTTGGGGGATCGGGTAAGGGTGAGGATTAGTGTTAGGGGTGGTCGGGGTCGGGGTCCGTAGACCGGGGGCGCCGTGGCGAAAGGGGAGGGGGGGGTCGAATTTGGCGGCCAAAGGGGGGGAGGGGGGAGGGGGTCGGACCCCCCCCTCCCTTTTGAAAGGGGGGAAGGGGGGGGGGTCCCCGACGACGGACCGGGAAAGGGGGGGGGAGGGGGGGGGGGGATCCGCGACGGGATCGGGAAAAAGGGGGGGGGGGGGGTCCCCGACGACGGATCGGGGAAAGGGGGGTGGTGGTCCCAACCTCCACCCCCCTTTTGGGGTCATCCAGCGGTGCGTCCTCCTTGTTTGTAGTGGTTCCCACCGGATTCTTGTTGCGAGGCCATAGCCACGCGGGGTGATTCCCAAAGGATTCCTGTTGCGGGCGCTCCGTTACAAACTTGTTGCGCGTTGTCCAAAGGTTTCAGTCATAAAGTTTTCCGGTGCAGTATGTCAGGTTCTTTTCCGCAGGATTGCAGTTGTAATGTTTCCCCGCGAAGTCCCTGTGAAGCGCTTTCCAAAATATTCCATGCATGATTGTGTCTAACGGAATGTGTTTATAGCGCTGTCTCACGGATTCTTGTTGTGAGGGCATCCGCTGGAGTTTCTGTGAAGCAGTTCGCACAGAGTTCCGAGTGCAAGACTTCCTAATCGACTCTCTTTGTGGCGTTCCCCACAGGATTCCTGATGTGAGGCTCTCAATCGAATCTTTCTGTGGCGCTTCTCAAAGGATTCCTCTTGTGATGCTTTCCAATAGAAGCCCTCAGCTGTGCTTTCCAAATGGCTTCGATGATGACGGTTTCCAGTCTAATCCCTGGGTAACGATGCCCATCGGATTGCTGTTGCGAGGACGGATCATATTTTTGCTTTGGTTTCCCAAAGGATTTGTTTTTGATCTTTAAGGACGGGAGGGAGGAGGGGGAGGAGAGGAGGGGAGGGGAGGAGGGGGAGGAGAGGAGGGGAGGGGAGGAGGGGGGGGGGCAGGGATGGTAGGGGAGGGGGCGGCAGGGAGGGTCAACAGAAATATGTTCGATTCGTAGCGTTTTTTGTTGGGGGGGGTCTCTCTCTCTCTCTCTCTTTCTCTCTTTCTTTTCTTTTTGGTTCTTGGTTTCTCTCTCCCTCTCTCTCTCTATATATATATATGTATATCGATATATCTATATCTGTGTATTGTTCGCCCCCCTCAGGTTGCTAACCCTCCCCCTGGTCACGAATCTGATTGTGCGAGGGGTCACACACTCGAAAACGTCACCAAACGGCGCCCCCCCCCTTCTCAAGGCCCCCCCTTTCCCCCGAAGCCCCAGGCGCATTCCTGGCTATGCCCCATAGACGCACGAGAAAACAGGACACGGAAACGGCAACGATTCAGACTGAGTCCTCCCCAACAAAAATCGACGACCCACCAACAAAAAAGTAAGAGGAACAGCAACCGAGAAGTCTCAAACACGCAGGGGGTGATTCAGCTCCGTAGCCGGAAGAGGACGAGGAGGATGAGGATGAGGGAGAGGTAAAGGAGGAGGGCGAGGACGACAAGGAGGAAGAGGAGGACGAAGAGGAAGGAGGAGGAGGACGAAGACTTTTGCAGCAGTCTTGGGATCCGGAGGCCGTCTCAGGGTCCTCGTGGGCTTCTCTCGCAGCCCTGAAGCTCTTGGGGCTCTCTCGGGGGGTCTCGGGGATCTCTTGGGGCCCTCTTCGGGGCCTCTTGGGAGCCTCGGAGGTCCTCTCAGGTTGGAAGGCGTTGATCAAAAGAGGGGGGGCGAATTGCCTCCCCCCCCTTCCCCTCCCTCCCCTTTGGGGCCATCAACATCGCCTCTTGGGGTCCTCTTGGGGCGTCTAGGGGGCGCTCTTGGGGCGGTTTGGGGGACCTCTCGGGCCTCTCTTGGGGCTTTCTGGGGCCATTTGGAGGCCTCAAAGCCGCATCGGATGGGAAAGTCCTGAGGGGGCTCCGAGTGGACTTGGAGCCGTCTTGTGCTCCTCCTGAGGCTTCTTGGAGGCATGCCATAAGCCATCTTGAATCATCTTCGGCTATCTTGAGCCATCTTGGAGGCCTTCTTGGAGCATCGGGGGCCCTCTTGGGCCATCTTGGGCTATTTTGGGCGCGCGCCCCCCCCAAAGAAAACTTCAGGGAGGGGGGAGAATTGGGTTTTGGAAGAGGACCGAAAGAACTCGTTCGAACACCTACGCCCAGAGGGCTGGTGTGAATTTGCGGTTCAAATCTGGAACTTCCTAAGCGTTCAGATCGTATCGAAGCGTCGACCCTCTTGCCCACTGCAGTGACGCATTCCACGCGTGCCCCTCTCCTCACCCTCGCCACGCGCTCGGGCAACACAGGCTGGCTTCATTTCTCCAACCTTCGCCCGCCGGACAGGGGCTTCTGTTTCGGCACCAGCGGCGCGTGCTGGGTTTCACTTTGGTCCTCCTCGTTTCTCTGATCTTCCGTATTTTACTCCCTGGGGCTTCCCCCCCCCCCCCTTCGGCGCTTCTCCACCCTCCCCCCCGCTCCGCGGAGCGCCAGCAATCAGGATCCGTGCTGCTGCGAGCAGGGCGAGCGCGAGCGAAGCGGGTACAGACTGCACATCGACCCTCTCCCTTCTCTCCCCCCTGTTCCTCCAGCCTCCGTCCTGCGTCCCTGGCCCAAGAGTCCGTTTCTTTATTGCTTGGGGAATGACGGGCGTCATGGCCCCCGGCCCGCCCCCCCCTTATGACGTAACGCTCCTCTCCCAGTACGTTCTGGGCACTGCCGCCGTGCGCATCGTGATCCGCATAGGTGTCCGCATAGGACTCCCCATAGGAGTCTGGTCCGCAGTCGTCGTCGTCGTCGTCGTCGTCGTCGTCGTCGTCGTTGTTGTCGCTCGTCGCTCGTCGCTCATCGTCGTCGTGCGCGCGGACGCAGCTGGAACCTGTTTTTTTTATTCTGGGCCGATGACGGCAATCATCTGGGAGGGGGTGGAGGGGGCCGATGACGTCACGTTTCGCGCCGGCGGCGTCTGGGAATGCCTCAGAATCACCGAGGGCGGGTAGCAGCAGCATGTCGGTGGCGATCTGCACCACAACGCCCCGCCTATGTACACCACAGCAGCCGCGTGCATCACAGCGCCAGTGTGTGCCACACTGCCTGCTGGCACCACAGCGCTTGTGTACACCATGGCGCCTGCGTGCACCACATCAGCCGTGTGCAACACAGCACCAGTGTACACCACAATGCCTGCGTGCATTCAGCACGGCACCAGTGAATAGACCATTCTGCGGTGCACGCTGAGACGCGCACGTGCGCTGTAGTGCCGACCCGCACGACAGGGGGGAAGAGTGAGGCAGGATGAGGAGGAGGACGACGACGACGATGAGGAAGAGGAGGGAGGAGGGACAAACGTTACATTATATTATCAGCACTTCCTTGGCGTGGCGTTTAGCTGTCCGCAGCAGATCCTCATCGACATGCTCCTTCTCCTTGTCCTGTGCACGCAGGCACTCTGGTGTACACCAGCGCTGCGTTGCACGCGGATGCTGTGGTGTAGACAGGCGCTGTGGTGTGCACAGGCGCTGCGGTGCACGTAGGCATTGTGGTGTAGACAGGCGCTGTGTTGCACATGGCTGCTGCGGTGTACACATTCGCTGTGGTGTACACCGGCGTTGTGGTGCACGCAAGCACTGTGGTGTACACAGGCGCTGCGTTGCACATGGCTGTTGCGGTGTATGCAGGCGCTGTGGTGTACACAACCGCTGTGGTGCACGCGAGCACTGTGGTGTACACAGGCGCTGTGGGGCAGATCGCCATCTACATGCTGCTCGCGTCGTCGTCGTCGTCGCCGTCGTCGTCGTCGGCGTCGCTCGTCGTCGTCGTCGTCGTCGCTCGTCGATCGTCACTCATCGTCCTTGTGCGCACGGGCGCGGCTGTGGTACCGGAGCTGCACGGCGGGGGGGGGGGCTCTTACGTCATACCCCTCTCCTGCCCCACCCCCATGACGCCCGTCATCGCCGATGATACAGAAACGCATTCCAAGCTGTCCTCAGGATTTCCAGGAGGGCCCCCCACGGTATCCAGAGCATCGCCTCGCGAGGCCCAGAATCGGCGGCGAAATCCGAGCCCCACCCCCGCCGATCAAAATTCAGGCAATTCTGTGGGCGGCTGGGGGAAGGGTTCGGAATTCGTCGAACGCGTGGCGAAATCCGAACCCTGCCCAGGGCCCCCTTAGATTCAGGAGAGTCGTTGGTTGGTGGGAGTAGGGGTCGGATATCGCCACCTGCAGAGGGCCCCCAGGGGCAGCTTGGGGGACGCCCTGTGGGGCATCACCCGGCTGTTGCCCATCCACAAGCATCCGATGTATTGAATTTCCAATCCGCGGCCCCAGAGGCACGCATACCGACACGCATGTGATCAGTATTTTCCATCTGTTTGCCAATGCGCCGTCAGGGCGCGGCTTCGTTCGTTCGATCCGGCTCCTGAGGTGTCGACCCCGGGGTCAGGTGGCCGAGCATTGGTTCGGGCGAGCAGGACGGGCCAGCAGGTTCGAGGTTCTGGGTTCTGGGACATTTTGTTATTTACCTAACAGCTCTTGCTGATAGGTTTCTAGTTGTCTCAAAAGAGAGCATCATGACTCCTCAGGGGGGTCTGGGCGGGACCCGGGGAGGCTGCCGTCGAAGCTGAAATCGCTTGGGACATCCTCGCAAAATCGCTCTTGGTGCTCCCAGAACTCCATTCCCGGGCCACATTTTGGATGCCCGGAGCCAACTGTAGGCCACTTCGTGCTCTTCGACTTCCCAGAACTCCATTCCCGGGCCACATTTTGGATGCCCGGAGCCAACTGTAGGCCACTTCGTGCTCTTCGATTTCCCAGAACTCCATTCCCGGGCCACATTTTGGATGCCCGGAGCCAACTGTAGGCCACTTCGTGCTCTTCAAGTTCCCAGAACTCCATTCCTGGGCATGATTTTGAATGCCCGGAGCCAACTGTAGGCCACTTCGTGTTCTTCTAGTTCCCAGAACTCCATTCCTGGGCCACATTTTGAATGCTGAGGCAGGCTGATGCTGCGGCCGAGGCAGGCTGAGGCTGAGGCAGGCTGAGGCTGAGGCCGAGGCTGAAGGCAGACTGAGGCTGAGGCTGAAGCAGGCTGAGGCTGAGGCTGAGGCAGGCTGAGGCTGAGGCTGAGGCAGGCTGATGCTGAGGCAGGCTGAGGCTGAGGCTGAGGCTGATGCAGGCTGAGGCTGAGGCAGGCTGAGGCTGAGGCAGGCTGAGGCTGAGGCTGAGGCAGGCTGAGGCTGAGGCAGGCTGAGGCTGAGGCTGAGGCAGGCTGAGGCTGATGACTGCGAGGCTGCGACTGTCATCGCGAATGCGACTACGACTGCGAGAACAGCAGAATTCTACAACTGGATTTTCATCTGAATCTTAAGGGGAATGCTTTCAGATATGCTTCTACACATCGCTGTTAGGTTGCTTTGCCGGGATATTTTTTTCCCTTGCTCTTCTTTTCTTCTCTTTCTTTTCTTTGTTGTTGTTGTTGAACTCTCATTACTGAAGACTTATTATTGTTGATCCCCCTCCCTCCGGTGCACATTGTATGTTTCAATTGAAATGCCCCTCCCGGCGCTCGCATCTTTTTTATCAAGGACAGTCTTCTTCAAACTGTGCCCCTGGCCCCCGGTTTACGACAACAACGGCTCCCGCTTGATTTTTCCTCGAAATTTACTCCCGTCCCCCGCTCCCGCTCGAGACTTCCTCGCAATTTACTCAAGAATTCGCGCTCCCGTCTGAGATTTCTTCGCGATTTACTCAGGCGCCGCGCTCTTGCCATTCAGGAATCGCGTGTTCGCTGGGGACTTCTTCAAATTTTCTTAGGAATCGCTCTCTCGCTGGAAAGTTCCTGGCTAATCACGCAGAGCTCACGATCGATCCGCCCGCTCGGCCCGCCCGTCAGGGTCATGCCGTTCTCGCCCCATGCTCGCTCGCGCCCTTTGTGCCTCATTGCTGCCCTTGGTGGCCTCTCCCCTTGTGGCCCAGTCGCTGCCCTTCGTGCTCCAGATGCTGCCCTCAGTGGCCCCTCGCTGCCACTGTGGCCCATATAGATGCCCTTCGTGGCCCCCAGTCGCTCGTGCCCTCAGTGGCCCCATTGTTGCCCTTCGTGGCCCCGCCGCTGCTCTCAGTGGTCCCCTCGCTGCCCTTGGCCCATATAAATACATATACACATACATTTACATATACATATATACATATACATATACCTATACATATCCATATCCATATACATATACATATACATATACATATACATATACATATACATATACACATACATACACATATACCTAAACATATCCAAATACATATACATATACATATACACATACATACACATATACATATACATATACATACACATATACATATACATATACATATACATATACATGTACATATACATGTACATACACATACACATATACATACGCATATGCATATACATATACATATACATACACATATACATATACATATACATATACATATAATACATATACATATACACATACATATACATATACCTATACATATACATACATACATACATACATACATACATACATACATACATACGTACGTACATACGTACATACGTACATACGTACATACGTACATACGTACACACGTACAAACATACATACATACACACATACACACATACATGCATACATGCATACATGCATACATGCATACATGCATACATGCATACATGCACACATGCACACATGCATACATGCATGCATACATACATGCATACATGCATACATGCATGCATGCATGCATGCATGCATGCATACATACATACAAACATACATACATACATATACGCCCTTCGTGGCCCCCAGGCGCTCGTGCCCTCAGTGGCCACATTGCTGCCCTTCGTGGCCCCAGAGTGGCCCCGTGTGCCTCCCCTCCACTGCCCTCAGTGGCCCCCTCACTGCCCTTGTGGCCCATATGTTCGCCCTTCGTGGCCCCCAGTCGCTCGTGTCCTTAGTGGCCCCATTGCTGACCTTCGTGGCCCCGGCGTAGTCCCTTTGTGGCCCATCTATATATAAATAGATACCGCCCCCCCCCCTCCAGCCCCGGGTGCCCCACCTCCCCGCCACATCTCGGGGGCGCTTCCGGTACCGCTCCCCCGGGCGTTCCGGGGAGCCTTCACAGCGCTCCCGGAGGGCCCAAGACGACTCACAGGAGCGCCCAGAATGCGAAGGTATGGTCCAAGACGCTCCCAAGCAGCCCAAGTCAGCCTTCTGACGGCTCTCGAGGCTCCCAGGTAACCTCCAAGAGACCCCAAGAGAGGTCCGAGAGGCGTCCCGGGACGGCCCGAAGAGGCCAAAATCGTAGATGTTCATTGTTTTTTTAAATGTTTTTGGCTTCTCGCGTTTTCGAGCTCCAAGAGCGCCGAAGAGGCTCCCAAGACCGCCCCAAGCTCACCCAAGAGACCCTCAGGACGGCCCCAAGACGGGCCAAGAAGGCTCCAAGACTGCCGAAGAGGCGCCCAGGACAGCCCCAGACCACCCCAGAAGAGGCCCAAGATGGGCCCAAGAGCGGAAGCAGGAGGCTTCCAGAGACCCCCCAGAAGCCCCCCCAACACCTCCCCGATCCCTGAGAGGCCCCCAAAAGACCCCGACGACGCTCCAAGAACAGCCCAAGAGAGTTGCGAGAGCCGTCCCGAGAGAGCCCAAAGAGGGTAACGTCGTTGATTTCCCATGGTTTTTCTAATGTTTTTTCGCCTTTTTCACATCTTCCCGCTTCCAACCCTCGAAGATCGAGGATTTTGAACAAAAGTAAGAAATTCCCATAATTCCTTTTTTTCCAAGTGGGATTCCTACTCGGGGGTCCCACACATCCCCTGACATCTGGCCGGTACTGCGCCTCTCTGCTTCCGGGGGGGAGGCCCCAAGACGCCGAAGGACAGCCCATGACGACCCCAAGGACCCCCCAGAACGTAAAGAACGGCCCAACACGCTCCCGCGCAGCCCGAGACACCCTTCCGACGGCCCTCCAGGCCTCCAGGAGGCCTTCAGAAGCCCCAGGGGGTCCCGAAGATCCCACACCCCTGAGGGGCCCAGCTAACAAAACCCGCGAGGCACAAACGAAACAGCGCCGAACAGCGCCGAGGAATTGGAAAAACATGGGAATCCCACAATTCCTGTTTTTTTCAAGTTTGGCCCCCGGTCTACTCTTGCACAACACACAACAATGCAGACACCCCTCACCTCCCAAAAAAGAACCCAGGAAGTCATTGAGGGCCCCAAATCGTTGAATACCGAAGGGCAATTAATGATTTCGGCGTTTCCGCACTTCCCCTTCGATACGATTCCGAGGCTTGCGCAGGGCCTCCAAGGGAGTCCTTGGACGCAAGAAGCGACCAAAATGATATTACATGAGTTAGCCTATCAAGCCTAGCTAGAATTTGAGCGCGCGCTAAGCGCGCGATGGTGCTAGTATGTATGTGTGTGTATATATATACACGCCCGTCGTTGCCCCCAGTCGCTCGTGCCATCAGTGGCCCCATTGCTGCCCTTCGTGGCCCCGCTGCTGCCATCAGTGGCCCCCTCGCTGCCCTCTGTGGCCTTTATATACGCTCTTTGTGGCCCCCATTCGCTCGTGCCCTCAGTGGCCCCACTGCTGCCCTTCGTGGCCCCAGTGTAGCCCCGTATCCCCCCCCCCGTTGCCCAATGTGGCCCCCTCGTTGCCCTGTGTGGCCCATATGTTCGCCCTTCGTGGCCCCCAGTCGCTCGTGCCCTCAGTGGCCCCATTGCTGCCCTTCGTGGCCCCAGCGTAGCCCCTGGTGCCCCTCCCCCGCTGCCCCGCTCGTGCCCTCAGTGGCCCAGACGCTGCCCTTCGTGGCCCCCCGTCGCTTGCGCCCTCAGTGGCCCCGTTGCTGCCCTTCGTGGCTCTCTCCTCTCTCTCTCTCTCTTTCTCTCCTTTCTCACTTCTCTTGCTCTTCCAGGGGCTGCGCCCAATACAAGTGGTAGGTCAGGAAGATGTACCCCCCAGAGGGGGTACGATCGAAGATGAAGAGGGCGGGTGTCGGGGGTTTAGGATATACGTGGTGAGGTACGCGCGAGCAGATACGAGCGAACAGTCTTGAAATGGTTGTTGGTGTTGTTGTCGTTGTTGTTGCTGTTGTTGTTGTTGTTGTTGTTGTTGTTGCTGTTGCTCTTGTCGTTGGCGGTGTTGGTGTTGGTGTTGTTGTCGTTATTGTTGCTGTTGTTGTTGTTGCTGTTGCTCTTGTCGTTGGTGGTGTTGGTGTTGATGTTGGTGTTGGTGTTGGTGTTGGTGTTGGTGTTGGGGTTGTTGTTGTCGTTGTTGTTGTGGTTGGTGTTGTTGTTGTTGTTGTGGTTGGTGTTGTTGTTGTGATTGTTGTTGTTGTTGTTGTGGTTGTAATTGTTGTTGTCGTTGTCGTTATTGTTGCTGTTGTTGTTGTTGTTGTTGTTGGTGTTGTTGTTATTGTTGTCGATGTCGTTGTCGTTGTCGTTGTCGTTGTCGTTGTTGTTGAATATTATTACTTCTAAAGAATAATTATTGTTGGGCCCCCTGGTGCACGCCCCCCTCGCCGCGCCTAGGCCGCAGCTACATTTTCATCATTTTTTTCGTCCAGATCCGGTTGTTTTGTTGTAATCCGTTTTCCCTTGCAAAAAACACTATAAAATGACATTTCTTGTTCTAATATAATCAAATTTCAAGAATCCCTTGAGGTAAAGTGGACATTCGCGCGCGCAAGACGAAATCCTTCGCAGCGATTTTAACATAAAAACATCAAAAAACCAATGGTTGTCAAAATCTCATCCCGCGCGCTCTTGCGGATTCGTAGGAAACCCAACACTTTTTAAACATTTCTGTCAAACGGGCTTTTGCGAGCAACTTTTTCGAACTTCTGCGACAACGGTTGCGCACCTGCCAGGGCCATCATCCCTGTCAAATAATACCATGCGGGACACATTCGTTTTTTCTTCGCGCGCGCACGCCGTCGTCGTCGGCCGCGGGGCCCTGAATAGTAGCCACGGTCGTCCGCATGCCACGAAGTGAAGTGTCCGAACGTCATAGGGCGGGAAGCTGGGTGTGGGTGGTGGCGAAGAGTCGTTTGGAAATTTGGTAGAGCTTGAACCGGCCCCCCACAAAGTGGGGGTATTGCCCGCCTCCTATGAAAACCCTGGCACTGGTGAGAACGGAGTGTCCCCACGTCTTAATGATTGTTGTTGTTGTTGTTGTTGTTGTTGTTGTTGTTGTTGTTGTTGTTGTTGTTGTTGTTGTTGTTGTTGTTGTTGTTGTTGTTGGTGTTGTTGTTGTTGTTGTCGTTGTCGTTGTTGTTGTCGTTGTCGTTGTCGTTGTCGTTATCGTTAATCGTTGTTGTTGTTGTTGTTGAACATTATTAATTCTAAAGAATAATTATTGTTGGGACCCCTGGTGCACGGCCCCCCTGCGCCGCCTAGGCCGCAGCTACATTTTCATCATTTTCGTGAGGAAGCCTCAGGTAATTCGATGTGATCAAGATCCGGTTGTTTTGTTCCCCCCCGCTTTCCCTTGCAAAAAACACTATAAAATGACATTTCTTGTTCTAATATAATCAAATTTCAAGAATCCCTTGCAAAAAATAAGGTAAAGTGGACATTCGCGCGCGCAAGACGAAATCCTTCCAAAAGCTTAGTGTTCGGAGCGATTTTAACATAAAAACATCAAAAAACCAATGGTTTTTCAACAAAAAAATGTCAAAATCTCATCCCGCGCGCTCTTGCGGATTCGTAGGAAACCCAACACTTTTTAAACATTTCTGTCAAACGGGCTTTTGCGAGCAACTTTTTCGAACTTCTGCGACAACGGTTGCGCACCTGCCAGGGCCATCATCCCTGTCAAATAATACCATGCGGGACACATTCGTTTTTTCTTCGCGCGCGCACGCCGAAATCTCCAAAAACCATTGGGTTCTTAAGAATTTTAGCACCACGCCAGTGTAGTAGCCACGGTCGTCCGCAGGCCACGAAGTGAAGTGTCCGAACGTCATAGGGCGGGAAGCTGGGTGTGGGTGGTGGCGAAGAGTCGTGTGGATATTTGGTAGAGCTTGCACTGCCCCCCCCCCACAAAGTGGGGGTATTGGCTGGCGTCGCATGAAAACCCTGGCACTGGTGAGAACACTGAGCGTTCGGGTAAAGTGATTGTTGTTGTTGTTGTTGGTGTTGTTGTCGTTGTTGTACCTGTTCTTTTTTACTGTACATTTTCCGGTGTCAGGTGGCCGTTTTCGCGCCCCAGGGCTGTCAGAAACGGATTCGGATGAACAGCTGCGCGCCAGATGGGCTTCAGGAGGGGTCCGGGGACCGATTTTGGGTGGATTTGGCATCATCCCGCCCTCCTGACCGATTTTCTGGGGACCCAGCCAGTTCAGACCCTGCAGCCGCCTCGAAGTCCAGGATCCATGTTTGATGGCCCCGTGGACCCGAAAGCTGCCCCCCGAGGCCAGGATGGAAAGATTGCAGGATTGAAACAACAATCCGCGGGATGTATGGGGCCCGATCCATGCAACCGTGTTGATGCACCCCCCCCCTCCCGCGGGACGCCCCAGGCGGCCGGCGAGGCGCGGGTGAGAGCCCGGCGCGTGTAGTCTTGACTGCGTGCCGGTGAGGGCGCAAGCTGCATGGGCGCTCGCAGGCCGCTGCCTCGTGGCAGCGGAGCGACGCTGTGTTTAAGCTCGTCTTCGCGCACCCCGCCAGTGGCACGCGAGGGGAACCCGAGCACCCGCGGATCGCTGCCATGCCCTTATTGCTCATGTGCCTGCTGGACACACGGCGCGTTCTGCTTCTCTTCTTCGAGCCCCCCCTGCGTTTCCACCCAGTCTCCGTCCCTCGTCGCTTCTCCTCTCACCCCTCCAGTTTCGGTCTGTGGGTCTTTGACCCAGCCCGCAGCCCGCAGGCAGGACACGAACCGCCCAACACTTCCTTTGATCGCATCGCCGTCCCCGCATCTGTTCCCACAGCTCTCCCCGCGTCTCCCCTCTCCCTTGCGCTCCCCTCCGCACTTCTCCTCTCGCCTCTTCATCTCCATCTCCTTGTGCCTATCCTCTCCTCTCCCTTTTGTGCTCTTCGCCCCCTTTCGCTGCGCCCCGCCCCGATCGTCTCCCCCGGGGGGTGGATGGATGGGCGGGAGGGGCAGGATACCACAACAACTATTTGACATGCTGTCGGGCGCTCCTGCAGCGTCAGACAGCAAGCACTTTCGCAACAGATGGAGGATCTGAAGGTGCGAGGGTGCCGGCCTGCGACCGCCTGGCTCCCACGAGTCACGAACCCCACTGGTGCCCCTTCCGCTCCTCCTTCTCCTTCCTCCTCCTCCTCCTCCTCCTCCTCCTCGGGCACACCTTCCCTGTGCCCCCTCTCCTCCCTCCTCTCCCCCATTCTGTGCACTCGCCATGCGCGCGTGTTCGCTGGCCGCCGTCGCCTCGGCCGTGAAAAGGGCGCCTCCTTCCAGGCTGCTTGTCTGGAACAGACTGCGAGGTGCGAAGGGCCGTTATCTTCGCGTCCTCGAGAGTGAGCCCTTCCTCCCAGCCCATCCCGCCAAACACCGACCACCGTCGACGACCAAACACCGACCTCCGCGCCGTGCCCCGGCAACAGCACGAAACCCCGCGCAGACCACCAGCGCCGACTCCACCAAGCGACGTGGCCAGCACCATTGCCGCACGCCGACATCGACAACAAGGATTCCTCCTCTTCCTCCTCCTTGGCTTGCGTAACCTTCTTATCTATATCGCGTGCATGCCTCAACCCACACACACTCTCACACACTATAGTATTGTAGAGGCCTCCGGCCCGTGCCGCCGATCCAGGACGCTCTGGGACGCTCAGTGCGAATTCGTCCTGTTTGATTGTTTGCGAGTCTTACTTCGAGGAGGCAGGGAAGAGGATCAGGAGGGAGGAGGGAGGGAGGGAGGAGGATGTGGAAGAGGAGGAGGAGGAGGAAGAGGAGGAGGAGAAGGAGGAGGAGCAGGAGGCGGTGGAGGAGGAGGAGGAGGAGGAGGAGGCGCTGGCCCTGGCGCTGGCCGCCCCGGCCCGGGCCCCAGCCCTGGCCCTGGAAACAAATCAGTTACAGTCCCCCCCCCCTTCCCCCGGCAGAGCCACCCCGGCATCGGGAGATCTAGGCCTCCAGGAGGTGGGGTCGGAGTAGGTGGGGTCGGAGGATCGCGCCGCATCGCCGATGCATCGCCAGTGCGGCTCGATGCGGAGCTCGATTTGCTTCACGTCGGCGTTGCCGATGCAGCGCTGGCGCATCGGCGATGCATCGCCGATGCATCGCCGATGTGATCCTTCGACCCCATCTACTCCGACCTCAGCAAGGAGGCCTCTAGCAGAGCTGAATAGCAGGCTGCAGCTGTTGAAACTCACACGCTGGATGGGTGGATCTCGAGGCATCGGCCTCGCCCACCTGGTCCCATGAGGCCCTTACGCTTGTCCGCACTGGTGATTCGTTCGTTCGTTCGTTCCCAGCCCCTCCCCCTCCCCCTCCTCCCCCTCTCCCTCCCCCTCCTCCTCCTCCTCCTCCTCCTCCTCCTCCTCCTCCTCCTCCTCCTCCTCCTCCTCCTCTCAGCCCTCCTGTTCCAAAGCCATTCTGGCCCAATCGGGTCCCCATGGGCCGTGGCAGCTCTTGTGTGGTTGTTCATGGGTGCCTCAGAGGGTCCCCAAATTCCCTGCGGTTTTGGGTTTCGTCTGGATTCCGTCGGATTTGGACAACATCTGTACGAAATTTGGATGACATCTGGACGAAAGCGTGACGAGGGGTTGTCGAAAGCTGGACGACATCCATACGAAAATCACGTTCATCATAGGGCCGCGGAGGTCCACAGGCTCCCAGGAGGGCTCACCCCGCGGCCCACGGGGCGCCAGACGCCGCCCCCCCGTGCTTGCATTGCCCCCAAGCCCGGCGCGCGCGCGCGAGGGCGGCCGGGGCCGCCGAGCGTGTGAGCCTCCGTCCGTCCGTCCCGTCCGTGCGTAGCCATCCTGGCGCGATCGGGTCCGCACGGGCCCGGGTGCAGCCCGTCGGGCGCCGGATGCCCCCTTGCTAGCCTCTGGGCCTCCCAGATGGGGTCGGAGTGCCCAGAGATCCGAGGACATGATTTTTCGATGCGGCGATTTTCCCTTGATTTCGGCCTCCGGGGCCAGTGATCGGGACTGGGGACCATCAAGAGCTGATCCTGGACGAAAATGCACCCCCGGGAAAGGGGTACCTCTGGGGCCGCAGGTGGAAAAAATCATATCGGCTGATGTCTGGGGCATATGCGGGGTAGGAGGATCACGCCGCATCGCCGATGCATCGGCGTGGGGGCTCGATGTGGAGCTCGGCTTTTTCCACGTTGGCGTCGCCGATGCACCGCCAGTGCATCGTCGATGCGACGGCGATGTGGCGCGATCCTCCGACCCCATCTGCTCGGACACCATCTGGGAGGCCTCTCTACAGCCGGATGGCTCCCAAGTCTGGCGCGCGCGCGAGGGCGGGCGGGACGCTCAGCCGGCGGCTGGGGGGCACCGCGCCGCGGCGCCGCCCCGCGGCCGCGCGCGCGGGCCCGCGCGGGGCAGCGGCGGCAGCGCCGGTGTTCGTGCTGGCGCCGGGGGCGTCGAACCGCCCCAGCGAGCTGGCGAGGGGCTGCCTGGAGCTCGGGAGGGAAAGATGCGGGGAGGAGGCTGGAAGTTGAAGCCAGCTGGGGGTCCGAGGTGGCCCAGCATTAGTTCCGGCGAGCAAGAAGGGGGGCCAGGCCCCAGGACCGTCGGATGCATGCCATATGGGCCCTGGGAGGGTTCGCGGGGGCGATTTTGGGCGGATTTGATCTGATCCCCGTTCCTGGCCGATTTTCTGGGGTCCCAGCCAGTTCAGACCCCCTGGCCGCCTCCAAGCTGGAAACTCACATGGGGCGCCTTGGGGCTACCACGAGGTCTCCCTTTTTGGTTGTCGGGGCGTGAGCTCCCTTTGTGCTGTCTTTTGCAGGCCCACGCGCGAGCGCGAGTTGCCCTGCTCCCACCATTCTTCAGGAGGGAAAGAAACACACAGACACAATTAATTGTCGACTCCCAGGAAAATATGCAAAAATATGGGAAGTGGTGGGGAAGACAAAAACCCAGAAAATATGGGAAAATATGGGGGATATTTTTATTTGTGTGTATTTATTTGTGTGTTCCAGTTCCCCTTCAATTCTATCCGCAGTGATTCCAGCCCGGAGTGTTTCCAGCCTCCACGTGCCGATGCCGCCGCTCCTGCAGGAGGGCCCCCGTCGCCACGGCTGGATCCGCGCCGAGATCCTGGTCAGGACGCGCCCTTGGGGGGCCCAGGAGGGCCCCCGTCGCCACGGCTGGACTCGCCCCGAGAGCCTGGTCAGGACGCGACCTGGGGGGTCCAGGAGGGCCCCCGTCGCCACGGCTGGATTCGCCCCGAGAGCCTGGTCAGGACGCGCCCTGGAGGGTCCAGGAGGGCCCCCGTCGCCACGGCTGGATTCGCCCCGAGAGCCTGGTCGGAACGCGCCCCTGGAGCGGCCCGAGAGCCTGGCCGGATTCGCCCCGAGATCCGGATCCGGGGAGTGGCCGTATCGCCACCTTGCCACCTTGTGGTTTCCCCAGGAGCAGGCCGGCGGGCGGGTGTGCGAGTTCGTGTATCCTCGGCGGCTGCAGCAGGGGGCGGGCAGCCCACGGGGGGAGCGCCGCATAGGTTATGCACAGGGGCTCCGCTCGCCCATGGCCTCGACGAGGCTCTCCAGCACAAGCGTGCAATGCGCGCCCCTTTTGGGATGCAGCTCCCTGGAGGTGAAGTTCAGCAAGGGCGCTGGCATATCCGGGGCGGACAATCGGGGCATTCTGCATCATCCCGCTCAAGACGGCCCAGCCGCCCCGAACCTTCCTGCGGCCTGGTTGGGGTGATCGGCCTGTTGACCGGCAGCCTGGACACTGAAATGAGGACCACTCTTCGGGGGCAACGATAGGGGGGATAGGCTGAGGAAATGCATCGACCCCCAATCGCCCACTGATCGCCGATAAGGGCCCGATAGCCCCAACCTGCCCAGGAAGGTGCGGATTCACGATCGGAGGCCTATCGCCGATCTATCGGCGATGCATCGCCGATTCCAGGTCGATGCATCCCCCCCTTTGCCTATTCAAGATTTCGTAATAAAAGGGAGGGGGTCTGGACCCTCCAGGACAAGCCATTTCAGACCTCCCCCGTGGGAGAACCCCCCAAAACATCGTCCCCAGACCCCCCAGGCCCTCCAAGATAGCCTGGAAGAGACCCCTCCCCCGAAATGAGACCCCCCTCCCTTTATTACGAAATCTGGAGTATTCCCCCCTATCGTCGCCCCTCAACTCTGGGCTGCGGAGGGGCTCTTTTTCTCGGGCCGTTCCTCAGAGGCTCAGGTCCGGGAGCCTCCTCGTTGCCGGGTCCCCCCGTGGCCAGACATGCCCCATCGGCCCTCTTGTTTGGTGCCCCGTGCAGTGGAAGCCCATGCCAAGAAGCACCTTTCTTGCCTCAAGTCGGGCGTGTCCCTCTACAGGAGGAATGTTCAAAAATAGTCAAACATACTATTGGGACGATATTTTATTTGTATATGTATATGTACATGTATATGTATACATAACCATTTCTAGATATTTTAGGGTATTTTCCGAATCTGTTTTATCTTTCGTCCAAAATCGGCCTGTAGGGGGACACGCCCGACTTAATGCTTGCCTCCAGGGTGCCCTGGGTTTCTTGGTTTTCAGTGGTTTTGCGACTGGAAGCGTGACGTTCCCGCACCACAAATGAAAAGGGTGCCCTGGGTTTCTTAGGCTTCGATGGCTTTGCTATGGAAAGCGTGACGTCTTCACTCCACGAATGAATAGGGTGCCCTGGGTTTCTTGGGTTTTGATGGCTTTGGTATGGAAAGCGTGACGTCTCCACACCAAAAATCAACGGACGCCCTGGGGTTCCAGGGTTGTGTTTCTTGTGGAAGATCTCTTGTGGTCGAGCTCTTACTGTGTTGTTGCACGATGGCTTCAGCCCTCAATCGATCCTGCGAAGACCTCCCAGGAGTTGCCTCCTGATGCCTCTGGGCCATCCACCAGACATCCTCCGATTCTGCTCTTTTCAATCCGCGTCCCCAGAGCCCCCGACCTTGGCATCGCTCGGACGTGCGCATTTTTTCTTTGGCGAGGACCATTTAGGAGCATCCTGGATCATCGAGCAAAAACAATTACGCACAACAGCGAAACATGCACGGGGAATGGACGTCCGAGCGATGGCAAGTCCTCCCCGCGGGTAGCTGTGCGTCCCGGATTCGTTTTCGATGGCCCCAGGGACCAAGGGTGCCCCCCCCCCCCAGAGGCCGAAGTGGAGGAACAGCGCCAGGGTCGAACAGCTACCACTGCAGGTCTAGCCACGGACCTGATAAACCCGTATGAATTAACGCACTAGTCCAGCAGTAAGTGGGACAGGTAGATGCGCGCAGTACAAGTGTTCGTGCTCATGTGCGTTCTTTCTGGCAGTGACACGTCGTCTAAACGAAGGCTGGGCAGGGGGTCCGTGGCGGCAAGAATCTCAGCCGCGCCAAAGCCTCCCCGCCCGCTAGCACTGAAATCAGCCGTCTAACTGGGGCTTTCAGACATGCCAGCGGTAGTGGCGGTGGAGGTCCGGCCGCCCTCGGAACGCGTCGGCCGACATCCAGGCGAACCCTTGTTTGGCACGGGGCGAGGCGCGAGTCCTGCTGTGCTGGGCTGGCTCATCGTCGGCGGGCTACTAATACTATGTGTGCGTCGCCCCCCCTAGGGGCGACGCACGCACCGAGAAATCTTACATTATATGCGTCGCGGCGGGTGCTTTCTGGCCACATTGCTCGGGAAACGATGTACGACAAGATGGTATGTTCGGGTCCGACGCACGCCTCCAAGGAGGACACAGAGTGCCAGTGTGTCCTTCTGCGTCCCCTGAGGTCCGGCGTTGCAAACACATGCAACATCGCACAAAATCGCGACCAGGCCCCCGAACCCCATCTTTCTGCATCATTTTTCGAGCGGGATCGAAATGTGAGGGTCCCGGGGCCCGAAATGGAGCGAAACCGCCCAGCTCGAAACAATTGAGTCGCAAGGATCTCAGGGTCCCATCGTCATCGTCATCGTCATCGTCATCATCATCATCATCATCATCATCATCATCATCATCATCATCATCATCATCATCATCATCATCATCATCATCGTCATCAGCCTCCGCCCACCGCACCTGCAGCGGTGGGCGCGCCAGGCCCCAGAAGAGGCCTGGTGGAACGCCCCCGCGGGGGCGCTCCGCCCCTCGCGCCTCCGCCGACCTCCGGGCGGCGGGACGCCGAACCTGCAGGGCCGCCGCGAGGCGTGCCTCGCCGCGCACGCCGCCGCCGTGCGCGCGGCCGCGGCGGCCGCCGGGGGGCGCCCCGTGTGGCTCGCGGGCGTGTCTTTCGGCGCGCGCTGCGCGGCCGAGCTGCTGGCGGGCGGCGCTCCCGGCGGCCTGCCGCGGGGCGTGCGAGGCTCGACTGCGTCACAGTTTTCCGGCGCCTCGGGGAGCGACGAGGAGGAGGAGGAGGAGGAGGAGGAGGAGGAGGAGGAGGAGGAGGAGGAGGATCAGGAGGAGGAGGAGTATCAGGAGGAGGAGAAGGAGGAGGAGGAGGAGGAGGAGGACGCGGAGGGGGAGAAGGAGGAGGACCTGTGTAAACCCAAGAGTCATTAACGATGTTGGAATATATGCCCTCCCTCCAAGCTCCCTCTTCACAGGCCCCTACAACGGTTCCTTTCCATTGAGGGAATTGCCTCGTTGGAAGACAACCGTTTGAAGACCCTGAAACATGCCAAAACATTGTTTTCGGGGTTTCAACGCCGCGGATAAACCTGACTGCTGTGTCTTGACGATCCTGAACCATGCCAGGACGCCATTTTGGTGATTTCAACACCGCGAATCAACATAACTGTTGCACCCGCGTAATCCTGAATCCTTCCAAAACACAATTTCCGGTACGCTGATCATGGGAATCCGTGGAACTCTTCCACATTGTATGAACGATTGTGCGCGGCGCTAAGGCGAGAACCACAATTTGAAAAGGAACCGCCCTGAATCCTTTAAGGTCTGGCAAAGTTTTGAAACGAACGTGCGCGTCGCTGAGGCGAGAGCCACATTTTGAAAACCACCCGCCCTCAATTCGTGAACCTCTTGCAAATTTCTAAGACGAATGTGCGCGGCGCTACGGCGAGAGCCACATTTTGAAAACGACTCGGCCTTAATCCGTGAAACCCTTGCAACATTTCAAAACGAATGTGCGCGGCGCGAAGGCGAGAGCCACATTTTGAAAACCACTCGCCCTCAATTCGTGAACCTCTTCCAAATGTTTAAACGAATGTGCGCGGCGCTTAGGCGAGAGCTGCATTTTGAAAACCACCCGCCCTCCAACTGTGAAGCTGCTGCCAATTAAGCTTCATAGTCGTACATGGTGAGGCAGTCTCAGGCGAAACGCCTGGCCCGCCCTAAAGATTAGCCCCGGGGTGCGGCAGGGAGAGGTTATTGTTATTTGAATTTGTAACGAAAAGGAGGAGGCGGAGGAGGAGGAGGAGGCGGAGGCGGAGGCGGAGAAGGAGGCGGAGGAGGAGGAGGAGGAAAAGGAGGAGGAGGAGGAGGAGGAAGCGGCGGAGGAGGAGGAGGAGGAGGAGGAGGAGGAGGAGGAGGAGGAGGAGGAGGAGGAGGAGGGAATGGGATCGGTCTCCGCACGTGTGGCTGGGAGGCCTGATCGCGTTTGGGTACCCGCTGGTCGCCGTGGGGGACCAGCGCGAGCCCGACCCGAAGAGGCGCAAGCAGGACCGCGGGGCCACACTGCTGCGGCTGCCGGCCACGGCCCAGGTGCTGCTCGTCAGCAGCGAGAGGGACCCCTTCCTCGGCGGCGACGGGGGCGCCGAGCTGAAGAGGCTGGCGAAGAGGACGAGGGCAAAGTGCGTGCTGCACCTACTGTCGGGCAGGGACCACAACCCGGTGGTGCCGCGGACGACGTGCGAGACAGACCAGCCGCAACTGGGGGAGCTGTGGTTCTCCCCCCCCCCCCCCGCGGGTGAGCCATGGCTTCGGCACCCCTCTCGGGAGACCGTCGATACGATGGGCTCCCCCCAGGGGGGTATCGGCGGCGCGCGCAAGGAGGTGGCCTTCTAAGAAGGCTGAGGGCTGTTAAGAAGGCATGGGGCCTTCGCAGAAGGCCCCTGAGACTTCCAGGGATGCTTCTCAGGAAGCTGGGAGGGCCTCCGAGAAGGCCCCTTCCCTCTCCTGGAAGCTCCCGCCGCCTCCTCGGAGGGCCGCCCCCCCCCGCGCCCACGCCCCTCGTGCGCGCTGCCGAGGCTGAGGAGCACAGCTCCCCCGGGCGTGGCTGGTCGGCGAGATCGCGCAGCTGGTCCGCGCCTTCGCCGCCCGGCGCGGCGGCGGCGGCGCGCCGCCGCAGGCGAGCTGAGCCGAGGGGCCCGCCGCCTCGCCGGCCGCCTGCCGGGAGCGGCCTCGGCGCCGCTCCGGGAAGCGTCGCTCGGGGGAGAGGTCAAGGGGTTGACCTAAGTCGGGCCTGTCCCTCTACAGGGGGGACAGTCAAGAATAGCCAAACAATAGTCTGGGGACGATCTGGGGGGTATTTTGGGGCATTTTTTATTGTTCTCCCAAAATCCCCCTGTAGGGGGGCACGCCCGACGAAGGGTTGACTGCGCGTACGAGTGACCCTTCGGCGGAGTGATCTTTGTCGAGGAAGAAAGGATCACACAAATAGACACTTGCGACGGTCTGCGCGGATTTCTTGGATCTGCGCTGGAGCGCCCTGGCGGCCCCTCTAGCGCCGCCGCTGGCGCGCTCCGCGCGCCAGGGAGGGGAGCCCCGCGTAGATCCAAGAACTCCGCGCGGACCGTCGAAAGTTTATGTTTATGCCGTGTTTTCTTCGTCGACTTTGGTGCGCGCCCACCGGCCCCCCCCCCCGATGTCCGAGCGCGATGCGATGGTGGCTGCTTGCGCGCCAGGAGTTGGCCACCTTGCGGCCCCCTGGTCCGCGCACTGAAGGTCAGTCTTGCCCGGGGTCACTCTTGCGCGTGGCCCAAGGTCAGGAGCGAAAGAAGGACGTACATGTACATGAATCCACGCTGGTTTCGAGAGTGCGCATTGCGCGAATGTTCGTATCGCGCGGCAGGTCTCGCGGGTCAAGGGGCCGTGTTCATGTACATAGCTGGGCGCGTACGTCCTTTGTATGCTCCCTACAAGGGGGGACAGGCTCAGGGGGGGATGCCTCGACCCCCAATCGCCCACTCCTCGCCCACACGGGCCCGACGGCCCCGCCCCGCCCCCGGGACGTGCGGACTCGACAACCAAAGGGGCATATCCTGGGCGAGGGCCGGCCCCGGGAGAGGGGCCGACGCCGCGGGGGTTCAGAAGGCCGTGCGCCGGATGTCCGGGGCCCAGCCGCCTGCGGTCGGTCGCCAGGGCCTGCCTTGCTCCAGGCCTCGCAGATGGGGCTGCCGGCTGGGGGGACGGGTTGCTGCGCGCGCCCCGCTGCTGCCCCCCCTCGTTCGTCCGACCCGGGCCTCCCCCCGCTCTTCCCAGGCCCCCCTTCTCCTCGAGGCCTCCCAGATAGGGTCAGAGCAGGATGGTGTCGGAGGATCGCGCCGTGCCCTTCTTCTTCCTCTTCTTCCTCTTCTGTTGCTTCTTCTTCTTCTTCTTCCTCTTCTTCTTCTTCTGCTTCTTCTTCCTCCCATATCTCCTGCACCTCCCCTCGTCCGCGCCACTGTCGCCACTTTCGTGGGCTCCTGGGAGGCCCAGCGGGGTGGAGTGGTAAGCGCACCCAGGCGAGACCTCGCGGCTCCCCTGAGGGGATTGCGAAGTGCGCCACTGTCGCCAGTTTCGTGGGCATTTGGGAGTCCCAGCGGAGTGGAGTGATAAGCGCACCCAGCCGAGACCTCGCGGCTCCCTCAGGGGCTGCGAATTGCGCAACAGTCGCCACTCTCGTGGGCTATTGCGGGTCCTTCAACATGTTCGTTTGTGTTGATGGGCCCCGTGTATCGTCGCCACATGTGTAGAAAGGGTTGGGTACGTCGCAGGGTAATTCTTTATTCTGATATCCCGGCCAATGCCGCATCGAGCTACACACTCCGACGCTGTCCTACCCCACCATTCCAGCCCGTGACCTACCGTGGCCATTTGGGGGCGCCAGCAGGTGACCGAGGGCTGGCCAGGTTCACGTCACCGCGTCTGTCCCGGGCGCAGCGGTGGGCCCCCACCCCCAGAGAAAACGGGGGGGAGGGACCAGGGAAGGCCAGGCGGCCAGCGCTCGAAAGGGGAGCCGTGGCGTCGGCTTGCCCCGCCCTCGCGCACGGGGAACCTGACGCCACCGAGCGAAATGCTGCGCCGTGCGAGCCCCCCGCCAAGGATCGCCCACGCACCCTGCCACAATCAGTGGGCCGTTGCCCTGGCAAGTTCGCTGGCCCTTCGGGGTGCCGCCCCCGAGGTGCCCAGATCCGCTCGTGCGCGAAGGAGGGCAGAGGGGTGAGAGGGGGGCGGGGTGCAGGCACCCAGGCCTGCGGACGGGCAGCACGGCACGGCTCCTGAGCCGGAGCTGGCCTGGGCAGGGCCGCGGGCTCTGAGAATCCTCGTTCTCCTTTTGGGTGCGTGCGTATCGGGTGTGGGGGGGGGGTATGGAGTCGGGTCTCCCTCACTCGTTCAGCCCTGCCCAGGGGTTCTGCCAATCGGGACCGGTCCATGTAGCCAGCTGCGACGTTGGGCCGGTCCTCCTCCCTCCTCCCTCCTCCCTCCTCTGCCTGCTCCCTCCTCATCCTCCTCCCTTCTCCCTCCTCCCCCCTCGGGCTTGCTCTCTCCCTCTCCCCTCCTGCTCTGCACCTCCCAGCACCTCCCCGTCTCATCCACCTCACTGCGGCAGTGGCCGCGCATGAGACAGCACCCCTTGCGTGCCACGGCCCTCCATCTCTTTCCTTTCCGTCGCCCCCCTGCCCCCCCCCTGCCTCCTCCTCGTCCTCGATTTCCTTCCGCCTCCTTCTCTTCCTCCTCCGCATATCCCCCTCCTCCTCCTCCTCCTCCTTCTCCTCCTCCTCCTCCTCCTCCTCCTCCTCCTCCTCCTCCTCCTCCCCTTCCTCCTCCGCCTCTGTCTACCTTCTGCAGCCCCTCCGGACGAAGCGGACGGCGCCCGCGGCGGCGCCCCACATGACGACGCCGTCGCCGGCGGAGACCGAGAGCGGGCCGCGGCCCCCCCCCGCCCCTCCACGCCCTGTCCAGCAGGGCTCGACCGAAACGGTGTGAAACGGTGTTTTGAGGAGGAGGGGGAGGAGGAGGAGGAGGAGGAGGAGGAGGAGGAGGGGATCCCGTGGGCCAGTTTCGCTTCGGCGTCGTTCTGCAGCAGATGCGCGGAGCAGAAGACAACGCGGGGGACAGCGAGCACAAGACGAGAGCGAACAGCACTGCTTGGGTCGGGCCCTGCTGTCCAGCCGTCTGTTGGCCCTCCCTTCTGGCCCTGGCCTTCCGCCGTGGCGCCATGGGCGGACGCTCGAGCTCCAGCTCCAGCTCCAGCTCGAGCTCCAGAAAGAAGAAGAAGAGGCCTCGCGATGGAGAGGGAGGCAGGACGAGGTGGGAGGGACGAGGAACGTCGGGCAGGGCTCGACATGGTACGGCAGGGTGATGCGGGGTGAGGTGGACCGGACAGGGCAGGGCGAGGGCGTGTGGAATCGAGCAGGCTAGAGCAGGGCCGAGGTCCGACGGTGCAGAGTTGGGCTGGGCAGAGAGGAGGAGTGTGGGGTGCTCCCCCTCTTGATGATTGCATCGGCGACTCGACTCTTCGACCTCCTCCACGCTCCTCGCGGCTTGTCGCCCCGCTGCGCAGCTACAGGGCAATGCCCTGCTGCCTCGGGCCTGCTCCCGATGACGGCCGTGCCGCTCTGCGCGAGATGGGCTGTTCAGTTTGTGTCTGTGGTTCGTGACGAAGGATGTGGCTAAGCATCCTGCATCGGCCATAGGTCTGGATTGGCGCTTACGCCCTCCTGCCAACTGGTGCCCTCGTGTGAAGGATCGAGAAAGGGAATCTCGACAACCCTCGCGCGTTGCCGCCCCTCAGCAGGTCCGCCCTACTGGCTGATCTATAGGCGATCTATTGGCGATGTACCGTGGGCCTGACGCCGATCTGTTGGCGACGCATTGCCGAGCGATGCATCGCCGACTCCAGGTCGATGTTCCCCCCCAAACCCCTCCCTGAGCCTTTCTGCCTCCTTTCGTTGCCCCTCCTCTTGGGAGGTGCCGCTTCCGCTCGGCCTTCGCTCGGCCGCACGCCATCTATGTCTTCGGACCCGAATTCGGGCCTCGAGGCGCCGTTCGGGACCACTCTGACGCCCCCGGATCGCCCGCGTTGAGGCGCAGCTGCTGGAGAGCACCCCGAGGCGAGATAACCTCCTCCAGGAGCCAGCGAGAACTTCCCACAAGACTCAGCGTCAAGTTCCTCTCTCCTGCTTGTCGGAACCCGTCCAAAGCGCTTCTACCTCGGCCTTCCGCTCGGCCGCCCGCGTGGACTAGCGGCGGGCCCCGCTTCCATACAGACTCGGCGTGCTCAGTCGCCTGTCCTGGCGCCACTGGTCTCACGTTTTGGGGGGGGCGCCTCCTCCTCCTCCTCCTTTTCCTCCTCCTCCTCCTCCCCCTCCTCCTGCTCCTGCTCCTCCTCCTCCTCCTCCTCCTCCTCCTCCTCCTCCTCCTCCTCCTCCTCCTCCCCTCTCCTCCCCCTCCCCCCCCCTCCCCCTCCCCCTCCCCCACCCCCGCTCCCTCCCCCGCAAGGGGCCTCGCGCCCGCCCGTTCTTGGGGGAGTGGCAGAGAGGGCACCCCCTCACAGCAGACAAGTGAGTGGCCCGTTGGGTTGCCCCGGAAGTCTGCGGCTCCAGATCCTGTTGTTGCGCGCCCCTCCCACTTGCTCATGGGATGCCCCTGTTTCTCTGTTTCGCTCCACTGCTGGCCCCGCTGCTGCCCCGCGGATGGCCCAGCCATGCCCCGCGGAAGGCCCACGACGGGCTTTCCTAACGGCCCGCGAATGAATTTGGCCCACCAGTGGCCACTAAGGAGTCACTAATGGCCCACTACAGCGATATTCGACTGACTCGCTTCTCATCTCGCTCTCGCGTTGTCGCGATTCCAGCGATCATTAGTAAGTTAGTACGGTAGTCATTAGCGTGCCACTGGTCAGATTCAAAGTTTCTGTGAAGCAGGGCCGTCGACGCTATGAAGAAAGCTACTAGCATGTGGCCATGCTTTCTTGAGCGGCCATTCGTCGAGTCCTGAAGTACTGTGAGGCGGGGCCCTTCACGACACATGCCAGATCCACGGACTCATACCCGATGTCAGCGTGCGCCCGCCCTGACATCTTCTGCTGTTTCTGCGCCCGTCGGGGAACTACGACGGAAGGTTTTCTGCTGTTTCTGGCATCCGGGTGCCGTCTGGGACAGTCAGACAACGACTCGGGGTGACAGGCTGCTCCCGGGAGCGGGGCCAGGACCTCCGGGAACCGGGTCCGGCCGCTGGGGTCTGGGCCTTCGGTCGCCCGCGGGCCTCCGCCTCTGCCGGCGCGAAGGGAGGACGACGAGCAGAGGGAGGAGGAGGAGGAGGAGGAGGAGGAGGAGGAGGAGGAGGAGGAGGAGGGGGAGGAGGAGGAGGTGGAGGAGGAGGAGGAGGAGGAGGAGGAGGAGGGGAGGGGGGAGGGGGGGACGAAGATCAGCCTGGCAGGGGGACGTACGGACTAGTCGGGTGAGCTGTGGCGGGAAGGTTCGTGGAGCTCCGCGAGCAGCTTCGGCGCGCTGGCACCTTCGCGCGCGGCCCCAGGGGGCAGCTCTGAGGGAGAAGAGGCGCAGCTTTGCAGAGGGGGACTTTGCACGGATGGGCGTGCGGGAGGGCTGCTCGTGGAACGGGGAGGAAAGGGCCGCGGGGGAGGAGCTCGAAGAAGGACAAGAAGCGCGACCGGAAGGAAAAGGATGCGGAGAAGAAGAAAATGTTGATGGCCAAGATCGCGGACAATTGGAAGAGACGAGAGAAAGACGAAGCGGGGATAGGGAGTGAAGAGCTTCAGGGCTGTAAGCCCTTGTCCTGGCTTAAACCTAATGTTTACCTATCTCCTTGCCACCCTGGTCATCTTCCCGTAGGTGCCATCCTTTGATTTCTGATTCGGCAGTACCATTGTAATTACTTATGTGTGCTCAGTGTCGCCTCATCATTCGGGAGACCCTGTGTAGTCCCTCCATCTCTCGCACTCCAGGCCAGGCTATCTTGCGACGGTGATCAATGATCCTCCATGTGATTGCCGGGACCGCCTCGAAGGCCCCTTTATGCTTAATGGGGTCCAGCCTTCGAGCACAGCCTCTTTACCAGGACCTGGCAGTGTGATGGGCATGAAGCTGAACATGACAGGGCCTGCGGCACAGTCGATCGGTACACTGTCCGATGGAAATCGTGTGCTGGTCTAGCCGTCTGTCGTCTGCGGCAGTCCGAGATGACAGCGCGCTGCGAGCCAGCAGCGCTTGGCGCCCGCGGCATGCCCAATAGTAGGCAGACAGGGAGCGCGCGTGGCATCTTTTACGCATGTACACGGCACGCACCTCCATGTTTACGCAAGGATGGGCCCATGCCCGCATCTGTCGCGGGCGCTCTTGAGCGGATGGGTGCCAGGTCTCGTGTCTGTCTTTCTCCCCCCTCTGCTGTTCAAAAGGTCCTGGTCACTTTTGATAACGTCATGTGCACCATTCGTTGTGCTTGGCATGCGAGTCGTTCGTTGGGTGACGTGTATGCCGCCATGCCCGCGCCTCGTCCTGTCCCCCCTCCCCCTCTCCCCCTTTCTCAGATGTTCGTTTCGGGGGCCTTCCTGGGACCCACCTAACGGAGCTGTTCGACTCCAGTTAGGTTCTACTTAGTTCGACTCCAGCTAGACTCAAGGTCGGCTCGGATTCGACTCGAGTCGACGAACGTTCGACGCAGGATCGACGCAGGAGTGGAGCGAGTGGCTCCAGGCAGGTCTCCGGAAAGAGCATCTAAGCTGGAGGCTGGGCACTGACGCTTTGTGGGGGGAGGTCGGGGTGAGCTGGGCATGCCCTTGCAAGAACATTCTGCGAAGAGCCCTTTCAGTCGTCCCCTGTTTTGCTGACCTTCATCAGTGGCCTGCCGACCTGAGCTCTACCTTCCATCCCGCCCTCCCCCTCCCCCTCCCCTCTATGGCCGCGGCCCTGGCGATCGATTCGGCCTTCGAGACCCCTCCTTCGTGGGAGGAGCTCGAGGAGAAGGGTGGTTTCAGATGTAGGAGATGTTCTCTGGTTTCTCTTAACAGCGATGCCCGACCTGTGAGTGGCTGTGCTGGTTGCTCCACGGCTCTCAGGCGCCTTGTGGGTGTTGGGACCGAGAGGCGCCATAAGTTGGGCTTCGCTGTTTTGAAACCAGACTCAAAAGCAGTTTTTGTTGCACCCGATGTGGTGCGCACACCTGCCGACGTTGTCACTTGCTTGGCCAGGTTTGTCTCGAGCAGCTCGGAGCCTCGGGAGAAAGCGCTCTTACACGGATTCGGGATGGCCACCACCCTCACTACATGCCTCTCAGGGCGCCGCCCAAGGCGGTGCTCCTCGCCCCTCCTGGCCCCGCCTCGGCGGGCATGGCGCGCGGAGCCGACAACGATCGACTGTGTGCCCTGGCCGAACGGATTCGGGCCAAGGAGGCAGCCGCTCCGTGAGCGGCCTGAGATCATGGATGTTCTGGCTCGTGCGTTCTGGTCCCGTGGGCCTTCTTGGGATGAGGCTGCCGCGCAAGAGTTGCCAGAGTGTGGCAACCTTGAATGGCTCGCCACGGGCGTGTCTGCATCTGCGCTTTTGCGCTGTTTTCCTTACCCCGCGGCGCCCACAAAGGGGTGGCGCGAGGGGGGGGGGCTTCTAAGAATGCTGGGGGGGGGGGCTTCTGAGAAGGCAGGGGCCTTCCCAGAAGGCCCCGAAGGCTCCTGACATGGCTTCCTGGAAGCCTGGAGCCGCTTGCCTTTGTGAGCTTCCCCTTCGCCTTCTTCGAACTCCTCGCGCCAACCCTCTGTGTGACGTTAGCTTATACTCTGCCCCGTGGTGCCCCTTTGGTCCTCTAGGACTCATGTCAGTGGCCAGCGAAGGTCCCGCCGGCCCGCGACAGGCAGGTTCGGAGGCCTGCCACAGCTGCTCGTGGACTCCATCCGTCCACGGGCGAGGTCCTTGAGGGCCAGCCAGTTTGTTGTTTTTCCGTGTTGGCTTCGGAGGCGCACAGGCCTCCTCGAGCTGTCCCGACTCAAGCTCGTGGCATGCGGCGGCGATATGAGCCTCGATTCGATTGGATGCGCTTCCCAGCTCGGTCACTGTCTCATCGGTGCTTTCCAGACTATGGCCCCCCTCCACGCCATTGCCTCAGGCAGGCAGCAACTCCAACTGCTGTGCGTGCGAAGGACTTGGCTCCTCATTGTTCTGGGCCTCCAGTATGACGTCTTTGGTTGTTTTCCATCTCCCGTCTCTTGGCTGGCTTCCCCGTACAGGCCCCCGTGCCGACCACATCATTGCTTGCCTGACTTGAGCCGCGGCGCACGTCACTGTTCTGCACGCAGCTCTTTCTCGGACTCAACGACCGGGCGGTCAAGCGAAAGCCGCCATCGCTAATCAGCAGCGTGGCTGTTGTGCCGCGGACACCGGCAATCATGAGCTTGTGCTGGACGTCGGAGCCAGCGCTGCTGCTCTGCGGATTCATACGTGTCTGTGCTATGGTGCCCAAGGTACACATGCAATTCGTATCCCACGCGCCTGGCCAGCCTGCATGGCCGTGGCACCAAACGTCGGCCCAGAGTAGTGTGTTCCGACGTTCCAAAGGAGGTGCCGCTAGCCTGTCCACCGACGCCCGTGGGCAAAGACGAGCTCCCGTGTCGGTGAGGTGCTCGGTTACCGAGGCGTCGATAGCCAATGACGACAGAGGATGACAAGGATGTTTGGCCGTTGTGTCGCCAGGGCTACAGTGAGCCCGTCAATGCTGCCATGTCTAGTCATTCGGATGTTTTGCGCTCCAGTGATTCGGCGGTGTGTCCTCTAGAGGCGTTCGCAGGCCACCCGTCGCGCGGTGGGGCTTTGCTTGGCTGTGCCACCTGGCCCCTCGGGCCAAGCCAACGCCCCACCAACATGACCCTGCCTGCGCCTTGGCGGCGACCGTGTGTGCTGCGGTTTGCGAGGCTCTCCTCCTGTCCCCCTCGCCCCCCTCCCCAGGTGCGGGGAAACGTAAGACTCGAGTGCGCTGGAAATCGGGTTTGCCGACGCTTTTTTGAGGAGCGCGTCCTGGATTTTGACGGTCCAGTTTTTGTGGGATGTCTGCAGCGGGAGCTCGCGTCAAATTTCAGAGACTGGGTCTCGTCATTTTCATGATGGCCCCGTCAGGCCAGCCCGAGGGCCCCGAACCCGAGCCCTACGCCTCCCCGATATATACTCGACGCCCAGAGTCTCACTACGTATTACGTATTTCGGATGCTGGCGGGGCCTTGCATCTCGTGGGGGCGCAAGCAGAAGCCGAAACTGCGCGGCAGGAAGGGCCAGAGGGAGACCCGGGAGCAGGGAGGCCGAGTGGCACGGTTGGATTTGCCCCTGCGGGACCAAGAACCTGACCATGCGGGCGAGGACGCTCGGGCTTGCTGCCTCTGTGGGATGCCCTCGCTGCGCAGAGTCGTCCGATCCTCACGCCCTCTCCTTCTCCCCTCTCCCCGTGTGGGGGAGGATGGAGTAGGGTGGGGTGTTCGACTAGACGCAAGAGTGACCTTTCGCCGGAGTGACCTTTGGTGCGGGCCCAATGGGTCCCCCCCGATCGCTGAACGCGAAGCAGTGGCAGCGGCTTGCGCGCCCGGATTTGGCCACCCCGCGTCCCCCGTTAAGTCGCGCACCAAAGGTTATTCTTGCCTAGGGTCACCCTTACGTGTAGTCGAGGGGGGGGGGGGAGAATTGGGTTGGTGGACGCAGCGAGGGCCTCCTACTCCGCCTTGCTTTTTGCGAATGTGGTGTCGCAGAGGGGCAGACAGGGTCGTACGCGGCAGCGCAGCTGGGGGGTGAGGGAGAGGGCGGAATGGTCGCGGACAAGCGGGCGGGCATATGAGACATACGACGTCAGTATTCTTAATCTGTTCGCTCGCCGTCGGGAGAAGAAAGAGGATGAGGAAGTTGACGAGGAGGAGGAGGATGAGTAGACGGAGGAGGGGGTAGGAGGAAGGAGCACGGGGACGGGAAGGAACTCTTTGTTTTCAGAATTTCTCGCCGCCGCGCCGTTCACCCCAGTCGCCCCGCTCGCTGCGTCGAAATTATCAGTATTGTTCAACTCCGCTATGCTCTCTGTGTCTGTTAGATGTTGCCATTCGTCTACTGGCACTTCCTTCTCTTCTCTTGCACGTCCTCCTTGGAGGATCCGTAATCATTGTGGCTCAAGGCTGCCAGGCTTCGAAGGGGAGAGCGACCAGACCTAGTGCCGAAATAGAGTCTCACTCATTAGATGATGCTCCTCACTACCGCCTTGCTGCTGTCTCTTGCCCGCTCTTCAGATGTGGAAGCCGTGTGCGCAGGAGGTGAGCCGTGCGCCTCAGGCGAGCAGGAGCAGGAGACTGGCATGCTCCAGAAGACTTCCGGTTGACGCACACCAAGCGAGATGAAATCTTGAAGGTCGCTTACCTGCCCACAACGCGGCGGACTGCTACGAGGTGCCGAACATCAACACTGGCCTGCAGATCGAGTGCACTTCGGGGGCTGCTTCGAGGACTATCCTTGCAGGCGCGTCGACAGCGCTGCCGCGCTGCCGCAGGGGTAGTACACGCCCAGCCACACGGCGGATAGCTACGACGTGCCCACCACCAGCACCGGCCTGCAGATCGAGTTCGACTCGGTTTGCCCGGGCCCCGGGCCAGGGCAGCTTCGAGGACTATCCTTGCAGGCGCGTCGACAGCGCGCTGCGCTGTCGCAGGTGAACTATACGCCCAGCGGCGGATTGCCACAAAGTGCCGAATCAGCGCAGGCCTGCAGATCGAGTGCGCTCCGGCCTGCCTGGGCCAGGGCTGCCTGCATGACTATTCTTGCAGGCGCGTCGACGGCTCGGCCGCGATGCTGCAGGTGAAGTATACGCCCAACAACACGGCGGTCTGCTGCGCAAGGAGCCGAGCATCAACGCTGGCCTGCAGATCGAGTGCGGCTCGGCCTGCGCGGGCCAGAGCTGTGTCGAGGTTCATCCTTGCAGGGGTGCTATTTGGTGCAATGTCTGTGGTGCACGCTATGCGGTGCAAACCATGTGGGGCAAGCTACGCAGTGCATGCTGTGCGGTGCAAGATCTGTTGTTCCAACTATGTGGTGCAAACTGCGTGATGCGTGCTATGCGGCGCAGGATATGCGGTAGAAGCTATGTGGTGGAATCTTTGCGTTGTCAGGTCTGCGGTGTAAGCTGCGTGGTGCAAACCATGTGACGGGCGCGTGGTGCAAACTACATGGCGCAAGCTATGTGGTGCAAGCTGCATGGTGCAAGCTACGCAGTGCCTATGCGGTGTCAGCTTTGTACATAAGATGGCATGCGCCGGGTCACGTGCGGCGGTGTGGCGAGTCGTCGGCGCACCTATCCAGCATGCGAAGCGACCACAAGGCGCCTACGGGCGGAAACGGGAGGGAACATGGCGAAGCTTCGGCGCATTGCTAATGAAGAATCCCTAAATGCAAGCACTGTTTGGGGAATAGCACCCGTGTGGGTGCAAACGGATTGTCCTGTCACATGTCACGGCGATGTTTTGACTTGATCTTGTTCTGTTGCCCAGAAACGTTTCATGGTATTTGACTTTGCATCGGTATGCAGCGCAAGGCGGCGCATTGCAGTACACCACATGGCATTGCTTGCATGGCATTGCTTTGACTTTCTATTAGTTGATGTGCTCAGTGTTGGTTTGCAGTGTGCAGTACGTCGCTTTGCTTCGTTTCGCATTGTTTGGAACCTATTCGCGTCGCATTGCTTTTTTTCCTCGCACTGCATTTCTTTCATTTTGCATACTTCGCATTGCTTGCGCTCCATGTCTTTGAACCGCATTGCGTTGCGCTGCGTTGCGTTGCGCCGAGCTTGCACTAATTTGTGTTATTTACTGGGTGGAGGTTCTCGAGGAACGAGCGCGACATCTCCGATGAATCGGAGACGGTATCCTCAATCAACCCGTCCGTGCTGCTGATGCTGCTGATGCTGTATTTTTTCTCATCCTCTTCCTGATCCTCCTCGTTTTCCTCTCGTCCTTCTCGTTATCCTCGTTCTCCACGTTCTTCTCCTCCACCACCTCCTCGTCCTCCTCCTCCTCCTCCTCCTCCATTCCTTATGAATCAAAGAGCGTGTTCTACCGCTGCTGGCGGAAAACCAGGGGGGGGCACTACCGGTTCGAACCCCTCCCCCCCCCCCTCAGGAAAACGGGGGGGGGGTCACTACTGGTTCGAACCCCTCCCACCCCCCGTTCATCATGAAAAGGGGGGTGGGGTCACTACCGGTTCGAACCCCCCACCCCCCTCGAACTCGAAAACCGGGGGGGGTCACTACCGGTTCGAACCCCCCCCCCTCGAAAACCAAACCGAGGGGGGGTGCGGACAGTGGTGGGGGCGGTGGTGGTAGGGACAGTGGTGAGGGGACAGCGGGACAGTGGTGGGGACAGTGGGACAGTGGTGGGGACGGTAGTGGTGGGGACAATGGTGAGGACAATGGTGGGAACAGTGGGGACAGTGGGACAGTGGTGGGGACGGTGGTGGTAGGGACAGTGGTGTGGGGACAGTGGGAATGTGGTGGAAACAGTAGGACAGGGGAGGGTACAGTGGTGGTGGGGACACTGGTGTGGGGACAGTGGTGGGGACAGTGGGGACAGCTCAGTGGGACAGCGGAGGAGTCAGTGGGACAGTGGGGACAGTGGGGATAGTCGGGCAGTGGTTGGGGCCGTGGAGAAAGTTGGGAGAGTGGAGCCGTGGTGGGAACAGTGGCGGGGACAGTGGGGACAGTGCGACAGTGGTGGTGGCACTGGTGGGGACAGCAGGGGCGGTGGTGGAACCAGTGGGGACAGTGGTGGTGAGGACTGGTGCTGGGAACAACAGTGGGGCATGTGGTGAGGACGGTGGTAGGGATTGGGAGTCGTTTGCTGGCGGTGAGAGGGGGGGGGGTGGGGAGGCGTTCGAACCGGTAGTGACCCCCCCCCTCCGGTTTTCGAGGGGTTGGGGGGGTTCGAACCGGTAGTGGCCCCCCCCGGTTTTCGAGGGGAGGGGGGGGGGGAGGGGTTAGGGGAGTGGGGGGGTTTTGCCGGGGGAGGGTGGGGGGGGAGGGGTTCCAGCGGGGGGGGGATTTTCGGAGGGGGGGGGGGACCCCGGGTTCCCGGAGGAAAAGGGCGGCAGTTTTCCACAGTAAAGCGGCGGTGGATCACGCTCTCTCTCATGAATGAGTCGTCCCCGTCGCACCACGAGGCCAGTCGGAGGGGCGGGCCGGGCGTTTCGCCGGAGGCCTCCTTACCATTTATAGCCCTGGCGCTTGAACACTGGCAGCAGTTCCACGGACGGAGGGCGGGCGGTTTCCAAGATGTGGCTCTCGCTCTGGCGCCGCACACGCTCGTTGTGACAATTCGCATGGGTTTCACGAGGTTAGGGCGTGCCACTTGCAAAACGCGGGCTCTCGCTTTTGCGCCGCGCACATTCGTCTGAAAAGTCTGCAAGGGCTTCACGGATTGAGGGCGCGTAGTTTTCAAATGTGGTTCTCGTCATCGCGCCGCGCACATTCATTCTGAACATGTGCAAGACTTTCACGCATTGAGGGCGGGCCGTTTTCGAAATGTGGCTCTCGCCTCAGCGGCGAGCGCATTCCTTCTAGACAATTGGAAGAGTTTCACGGGTTCCCATGGTTAGCGTAACCGAACTGATTCAGGATTGTCAGGGCGCCACATTTACATTGATTCGCGGTGTTGAAGACCTGGGAGTTGTGTTCTGGCATGATTCAGGAACGTCAAGCCGCAACAGTAAGGGTAATTCGCGGCGTTGACGTCCCAAGGATGGTGTTCTGGCACAGTTCAGAATCTTAAAACGGTAGTCTACCAACGTGGCATTTCCCTCAGTGAAAATGAACCCTTGCAGGGTCCTGTGAAGAGGGAGCTTGGAGGGAGGGTTGTTGCAATGCCGTTGATGCGTCTTGGGTTTACATTGGTACTCCTCTTCCTCCTCCTCCTCCTCTTCCTCCTCCTCCATTCATGTTCCTTATGAATAACTCCTCCCTGTCGCACCCCGATGCCAGTCGGAAGGGCGGGCTGGGCGTTTCGCCTGAGTCTTCTTTACGACGTGTGAGCCTGAAGCTTAGAACTTATCAACAGCTTCACATATGGAGGGCGGGTGGTTTTCGAACTGTGGTTCTCGCTCTAGCACCGCGCATATTTGTTTTAGAATTTGCAAGAGCTTCTCTGATTGAGGGCGGGTCGTTTTCAACATGCGGCTTTTAGGCTACGCACATTTGTTTTCAAACTTTGCACAGGTTTTGTTCTGACTTGTTACATCACGCCTTTGCGCCGCGCACATTCGTCTCAAACATTTGCAGAAGTTTGACGGATTGAGGGCGGGCCGTCTTCAAAATGTGGTTCTCGCCTGAGCGCCGCGCACATTCGTCTTAACCTGTGCAACCGTTTCACGGATTGAGGGCGTGTAGTGTCCAACATGTCGCTCTCGCCATAGCGCCGCGCGCATTTGTCTTCAACATTCGTATGGTTTTGCGGATGTAGGGCGGGCCGTTTTCAACATGTAGTTTTCGTCTTAGCTCCGCGCACATGCCGTTTAATACATTGCAAGAGTTTCGCGAGTGCTCATTGTTCACCATCCAGAATGGTGCTTCGGAACGATTCAGGATTGTCAGGGCGCAACAGCTACATTGATTCGCGATGTTGAAGTCCCAGGAATCGTGTTCTGGGACGATTCAGGATAGTCAAGCCGCATCAGTCAGGTTGACTCGTGACGTTGAAGTCCTGGGGATGCTGTTCTGGCGCAGTTCAGGATCTCCATACGATTGTTTCCCAACGTGGCACTTCCCTCAGCGGAAGTGAACCCAAATCGCTGATGAGTCTTATGTTTGCACTGCTCCTCCTCCTCCTCCTCCTCCTCCTCCTCCTCCTCCTCCTCCTCCTCCTCCTCCTCCCCTGCCCTATCCTGCATACCGCGTTCCCACCGCTTCAGGTGTTATTCCTGCATGCAGGTGAAGCCACTGACTGCCATGGCCAGGGGGCTCGGCTCCGCCGTGGCAGACATCGAGCGGTCCCGTGGCTTGCGCCAGGAGGCTCGGGGCGACTGCCGGAGAGAAGGGCGAGGGAGGTGAGGAGCAGCGCGGAGGGGAGGAGAAGGGACCAGTAGGGGTGACTTGGTGGGCTTGGCCAGCAGGGAGAGGGAGGAGCCTGCGGGGAGAGGGGGAGGATCGGGGAGAGGAAGGGCGCGGAGGGTAAAGGAGAGTAGGTGAGTCGAAGGAATGGGTAGGTGAGGGTGCGAAGAGGGTGAGCGGAAAGAGAAAAGGGGGACATGGGTGGGGGGCAGCAATTCAAGGGGGGAGGGAGGGGCAGCGGGGAACGGGAGGGTGCCGAGGAGACGATCTGGGCGCCGGGGGCCGTTCGTGAGCTCGTCCTTACGACTACTGCGTGCGTCCTCTTTCCCTCGGCACCAGCACGCCATGATGATTGGGGTGTCAGGTGATGGCCTGGGCTCTTTTGCTGAAGTAAAACAAGGTGTTCTCACACGGCGCCTGGGGAAAGAGATGTCAGGTCTTCTCCTTCATGTGGGGTCGCTTGGAGCCACAGGAATGTGATTTGGGAGATTCCTCTACTCATTTGCCCCATCATCCCATTCAGTACATATCAACAGCAGGGGGAGCCCATCTCGGTTTGCCCGCAAGTCGAACCGGGCCGGTCGAGCGGTCTAGGTCCCACGGTGGTCGGCCCCACGCGCTTCTGTTTGCTTGGGCTTCGCCGCGCGCCCCGGGGCGAGCACGTAGGCAGGAGACAGGGAACAGAGGAGCGGATTAGGGTGGGAGTGGAGGACAGACGATGCCAGAAGAGTGCGTCCAGGCCACCCAACTGGGATCCGTGTAGGTGGGGTCGGAGGACCTCGCTGCATCGGCGATGCGGCTCGATGTGGGGCCCGATTCTCTCCACGTCGGCGGTGCCAATGCATCGGCGATGCGGCGCGATCCTCCGACACAATCTACTCGTCCCCCATTCGGGAGACATGAACTGAATGAGCAGTATCCTCAAGCGTGGAGCCGTGAGCGGGAGAACAGGTATGCGCTCCGGCACCCAGCGCGCGGCACGTGCCGAAACATGCTGCCCAGACGGTATATTTGCCGCTGGCATGTCGTCATCGACCTGATCTTGGCCTGCACGTCCAGTATGGCAATGACTCGTCAACAGCATTGCGTCCCGCCGAGGCGAGTTGCGACCGCAGCACGTCAACTCGAACGGGGTTCATGGCTCAATCCGAGCGGATCAGATGTGTAGGCTTGACGCCACTGAAGACGCTTGTCATCATCCATGAGCTTAGCCTGCTTGCCAGCAACTACCAATGCACGGCTCATCGCATGGTTCATGTGGCGATACACGACCAGGCCCACATATCGCAACAGGCCAGGCGATTTTCACACGATTGAGGCAGCGTGACGATCTCGCCGGCAAGAGAAAGTCACTGTCAGAGGAGATCAGTGTCCGTGCCGCTCAGGCTCTCTCGTTGCCAAGTCTCGCCTTGGTCTCAGCATCCTCCTTGCGCAGCAGCAGGACGTCGACTGGCAGTACCAGACTGCAAGATGGGACGAACATGCGCAGGAGGCGGATGAGAACCGGGAGGAAGCGGAGGAGGAGGAGGAGGAGGAGGAGGAGGGAGGAGGAGGAGGAGGAGGAGGAGGAGGAGGAGGAGGAGGACGAGGACGAGGACGACGACGAGGAGGAGCGAGGAGGAGGAGCGAGGAGGAGGAGGAGACGAGAAGCCAGGAGGATGAGGAGGATGAGGAGGAGGAGGAGGAGGAGGAGGAGGAGGAGGAGGAGAAGCGAGGAGGCGAGGAGCGAGGAGGAGAGGGTGCACAGGAGGAGCCTCGGCGGCGGCAGCGGAGCGCAGACGGGGCGGCTCCCCGGGAGGAGAAGAAGGAGGCGCAGCCGTCTCCCTCGAGGAGCCGGAGCGGCTCGAGGCCCGGCTGCGGCGCTCTCTCTGCCCGCGAGGGGCGTCCAAGAGGGGGATGCCTCCAGAGACCACTCTCCGAGGAGGAGCAGGTGGCCACACCGCTGCCCTTCTCTCGTTTTCGCGTGTTTGGGCCTCCTGGGAGGCCCTCGTCGCCACCGCTGGATTCGCCTCGAAATTCTGGGCAGAACACACTCTGGGAGAGGTCTGGGGAGTAGCGGTATGGGTACCTTTTGGAATCCCCGCTTTCTCCCCTCTTTCTCCTCCTCCTCCTCCTCCTCCTCCTCCTCCTCCTCTTCCTCGTCCTCCTCATGGAGCGCGAGCGCTGGTTCGACGACGACTCATGCCCCGTTCCCGCCTCCTTGTCCTCCCTCCTCGTTCCCTTCGTCCATCCCCAGGCCTCCCAGATGAATCCGAGTAGATGGGGTCGGAGTATCCCGCCATGTACTCGGACCCCATCTGTGAGGCCTCCAGTGACGACTGGGGGAAGGGTGTGGGAAGTGTTCGCTGCTCTTGGGGGTTATCTCGCCTTCTCGTTCTAGCTCATGGGGACCTCGTCCGAAGGAGAACACCGGCCTCGCACAGTCCATCGGGGTGATGACCAGGGGATGACCAGTTCTTGGGTCATGGCGCGTACGAGTCTGAAATTCGGTAACATGTGTAATTCAAATAATTTTTAACCATCCATTGTCACAATTTTGCAGAGTGTAATGTCAACGGTCAAGGTCAACTGTCAATGCCAAAGGCACGTGGGAAGTCGCTGGCTCTAAGTTTTTTCCCCGCCTTTTTCGTTTCTAGCTCACGGGGGCTACATCCGAAGGAGAGCACCGTCCTCGCACAGTCGAAACAGCGGGCGAACCCTCGAAGCTGCCCACGGCTTTTTTTCCCTGAGGAGGCATAACCTGGGAAGCAGACGGAGTCTTTAAGAGGATGCGACTCACGCTCGGCCAGGTGCCGCAGTGACCCCGCCTGCATGCTTTCCAGCGTGCCTCGGCGCGAGCTTGCTGGGGGGGCCTAGATCGTCTCGAACTGCCGCCAGATGTCCGAGCCGAGTCAGTGCCCGAAAGCCACCAGGCGTCGAGGGGGGTGGTGACTTTTGGTGGGTAAGTGGACTTTGTTTCAACGCGTCCCCTGGTCCTCCCCCCTTGGGCCGCGCACGTGCCTCGGGCCATGATTTGTGAGCCTCCCTCTTGGACCCCCCCCTCGCGGACGCCCCCGATGTGTTCGCTCGGCGCCTCGAGTGCGTGATGCCTCCGCCAGTCTTTCTTCGCTCCTTCGCCTTCAGGGGAGGAGAGGCCCGGGGGGCCAGCCAGAAAGGTCGGAGCCACCCAGGCTTCGGCAGGGCCGCCTCCCAAGAAGGAGGGGCGCGGCAGGAGGGAGGAGGGAGGGGCGCGGAGGCACGGAGGAGGCATGCACCGCCCGCCCCGCCGGCGCACAACCCTCGTCCTTCTCCTCATCTTGCGGAGCCACCATCCTGATCCTCCTCGCCTTTCCTCCTTGCGCATCTGCCGCTCCCGACTCCCGCTTTGGGCCCCCCCTCGCAGTCTCGGCTCCTTCGTGGCCGCCCCCACCTCCGGTCGCCTCCTTCGCGGCTCCTGGGTGGATCCTCGCCTCAGGGGCAACATCAGGGTGCTATCGGCTCAAGGGGCTATGCATCGACCCCCGATCGCCAGTTCATCGGCCACGTGTCGCCGATTCCAGGTGCTTCCCCCCCGTCGATGCCCCTCAGGTTGGAGAGAGATGCGCACCGTTCCCCCTCACCCGTGGATGGTACCCCTCCCTCCCCATGGTGCCATGCGCGTCCCCACAGTCCTGGTTCAGCCCAGATCTTGCACACGCCCGCCCGCAGCGTAAGCACTCGGGCGGTGAGTCAGATCCTGCACGGCCCCCCCCCCCTCCAGCGAGAGCACTAGGGCGTTTAGTCTCTCCCGCAGGCACGTGATTTTTGTCCACCTGGCGTTGCACGCCGCTCACTGCTTTGGTCCACCGGCGGGGCCTCGTCCTCCCGCGCCCTCGCTCCTCCTCCTCCTCCTCCTCCTCCTCCTGCTTCTCCTCCTCCTCCTCCTCCTCGTCCTTCTCCTCTTCCTCACTCAGATAGGAGGGGTCGCCGCTGTTTGGCCCGAGCGTTGGCCCCGCGGTCTACATCTTATTGCCGCCATGCTTTCTCTTCTACAGCTTCCAACCCCCGCAGTTCTAGCTGGTAGCAGAGCTTGGAGCGACCCCAGCTCGCGATCCATGGAAGGTGCGAAGAGTGCGGTGTGGACGCGCATTCGCATTTACCTTCACCTCCGCATCGGTACAACCCTCCATTCCTTGAGTAGCCTCGAGATCGCTAATATCTGTGGCAGCACATGTATTGATTTTACGATCGCGGGACCCATAGAAGAAATTCAACAGAGCCAGCTCGATCGTTGCCAAGTCTAAAGACACATACAATACCTTTTGCCAAACAGATCGGCAAATCGTTAGATACTTGTCGCGCCGTTGCCAAAACGTGTCAGCAAAACAAAAAAGGGGGAGACATTGATGAATATTCGGCCTCTTGGGGCCTCCTGGGGGATTCTTGGACACCTTGGGGCGGAAGGCTCGAATTGTGGGTTCTGGCTCCCCCTCTGTGGCTTCTCTTGGAGCGGTCTTGAGGCCCTCTGGGGCCGTAGTGGGCGCCTCTTGGGCTGTCTTGGGACTTTCCTGGGCCGTCTCGGGGCAATCTTGGGAGCCTTTTGGGCAGTCTTGGAATCTGGGGGCGGTTTTGGGAGCCTCTTGGGCAGTCTTAAATGCCGTGAAAGCATCGCCCGCTTTCGGCCAACCTCGGGCGGCGATGGCTTGGGCAGTCGTTGGAGGCGATGGGGAAGGTGGAAGCCGTCGCAGAGCCTGAAAAGGGGCCGCGCCTCAGCCGCCGATGGAGCCAGCTGGTGACAATTTGCTTGGCACCAGGGGATCGGCCAGGCGAAACCAATCGACAAGTGAGTCGTAATCCTCCGGCTCCTCGCCGACGGATTGGCGACTCATGCGTGGATGGGTTTCGCGAAGTCACCCAGTCGCGTGCGATAGATTACACAACGCGTCGACACCTCAATCGACTGGTTGCGCAACGTGTCGACACCTCAATCGACAGGTTTGCGATTGATCCAATCGTGGTCGACAGGTTGTGCAACAGGGTTCGCGCGTTTCCGGCGCGCGGTCGCCAGGTTGTGCGACAGGGTTCGCGCGCTTCCGGGAAGCGCAGTTTGGAACGGGAGCATTCCGGGGAAAAGCTCGGCGCAGGGTTGCGCGGCAACGCCATGGCGTAGTGGCAGAGACTAAGATAGCAGGGGAAGACAAAGGCGAGGAAAACGAGGGCGAAGACGAGAGCGAGGGCAGCGAGGATGAGGACGCGGAAGACAACGGGCAGAAGGAGGAGGATGATATGAATGATGAGCGTGGTTTGTTCAATGCAATATGCGGTCCATTCCAAAGGCGCATGCGTGAGACGATGAGTGATTCACCATTAAAGATTGCATCGTGGAGCGAGCGACCAGGTTTGAAAGACAGCGCGCGTTGATCGACGGGCAATCCGAATCCTTGGGCGTGCGTTCTACATTGCGCCCTGGCCGAATCAATGCGTTCGAAAGACAGCGTGCAATGATCCGTAGGCGATCAGGAGCAGTGGGCGTGCATCTTATTGTGCGCCCTGACCAAGTCAATCGGATTTTCAACAGACTTGCTCACGTGGAAAAGCCAGAGTTTACAGCATACGTTAATATCAAGAGTAGCTTGTGCTGATAGCTGTTCTGCAAGCCAGCCGGCAGTTCGTTTCGGACACCCGGTCCGACTGCGAGGGCAACAGCAGAAGGCGCAATCGCGATGAGGAACGGTTCGCCCACAGGATCGCCACGATTTTTCTTCGACCCACCGTGTCCCGACAGTCGTTGGCCGTAGCATCGCTTCGGGCATGACTGCGCTCCATCTTGGGCTAGCGCCATGCCCCGGTGCGCGTGCGATAGTGCTGGCTGTCCATGTGAGCACATCGCACCGCCCGAGTGGGGCGCTGCAAGTCCATGTGCCGGCTTCCCCGACCTCGGCTTCGACCAGAGTTGACAGCGTCATCGTCGCGGCTGCCCAACACTTCGGCGCGGCGTTCGTCCCTGCGCGGGCCCGGGCCCCAGGGCGCCTGCGCAGCCATCATCGTGGCGAGGTCTCATCGAGGAGGATATCCATGTCGACGTTCTGTGGCAGCGCCCTCGCGTTCTTCGCGGCCGCCCCCTTCTGGCTCGCAGGCGTGGTGCCCGGTGGGGCTTGGCCCGCGGGGCGGCGGCGGCCGCGGGGCCATCGCGTGCGCCCCGCCAGGCGCCCCCATAGTCACCCGATCGCGAGTCTGCGGATCCCTTCCGCCGCTGGGTGCAGGACTGGCTTGCCCGAACATGAAAAGCGCTCAAGAATGCGTTGCCGTCATCCTCAACTGCGGCGGGGCCGCTCGCGAGCTCGCGCGCTCCATGGGCTTCGCGGAGATGACGGGGGGGGGGGGTGGTCAACGGCCAGCCAGGGGACGCCGCGACCCACCTCGTCGCGAACCTCGCCACGCAGCGCGGCCCACTAGGCGAGGAGTCGCGCCTCCAGGCAACCCGCGAAGTCTTTGTGTTATGGAGGCGACGCAGCGAAACCACCGAAGGCTGCTCTCGAGGTTTCTCGCGCTGCGATTCTGAGCTACGCGCGGCGGTGGGGCTGCGATGTCGCGGCGGGGCTACAGCCGGCTGCTCCCCCGAGCAGTCCGCGTCGCAGCTAGCCAACTCACGGCGCTGCTCCAGCCGCGCGGCAACCGATGCCCAGCCGCAGAGGCCGAGTTCAACGGTCTCACAGCTACGCTCAGGCGCGTGGGTCGCATCGTGGAGCACGCGCCAAGCAACGTAATCAGCGCCTTTCGTGCGCCGCCATCGCTCGGGGGATTCGTCGGCATGATAGTGGAAAACAGCCGGGGCAGTCTCGACCCCTGGGCTGCCGGCGCCGCCGAGCCTCCCGGGGCAGGGGGGGCCCTGGCGCGCGCTAGTGGCCCGTCGCAGGGCGCCGCGCCGCGGCGAGCAACGCGCCCTGCCGCCGCGCGGGCGCTCGCGCGCGGCGCCGATTGCGACGGGGGGGCCTCCTCTGGCGCCAGCTCGGGACTAGGCGGAGAGGTCAATTACTGGGCGCCCGAGCTCCAAGGTCTCAGCCCGGCTCAGATAGATGCTCAGTTGTTCTGGCAGATGAATGCTGCAAAACGACGGTGGCGCAGACGCACGCGGCGCCCCACTCGCGGGCGCGTAGATTCACCGAGAAAACTAGCAGCGCTTTTTCCAGACAGCGCGAAGGCAAAGGCAAGTGCCCCCATATGCACGTTGGATTGCTTTATAAGCTTTGGGGGTGGAGGCCCGACGGCGGCCAACCTCGCCTCGTCGTCGCGCCGCGACGGGGGTTGGAGCGCCTTCAGCGCGCGGTGGCTGCCCGCGACGGGGGCCGACGCGTGGCCGTCGGCGGGGGCGGCGCCCCCCCGTCGCTGATTAAGAAATTCGGGGTGCGTATTCCTCATGGGGCTCTTCGACATCCATGTAGGTCAGGTTTCCTTCCGGCGGAAAAGGACAAAGTGCAGGCGCGCGCTCGTCCTGCAAAGGATCGGGCAGACGCCGTGATCCGCGAGGCTATGACGGGGCCGTCGACGCGCGGCATCTGCGGGGGCGCGCTCCACTTTCGCGCCGAGTGCCCGCGCGGCGCCGCATCGTCACCGTAGGGCAGCGGCAGCGGCGGTCAATTCGGGATTCACGCAGACTCCGGATAGACGGCGCTGTGGACTCCAGCCTTCTTGCGTCTCGCCGGGGTATGTTATTCTCCAGCGTGGTCATCGCTTCCTTCGCAGCTGTGCCGACGCCTGGGCCAGCGCGAGCTGCAGCGACGCCCAGATGCGAGCAGTGGAAGAAGCGCATCGTGGCGACCAGGACCGAGCACCATTGCCACGTCCAACGTGTAGACGACGTCTGTTAGCGCGCGAGGTCGCGCACATCTTGTTCGACGCCGCGCCCCGTGCATCGCCTGATGAGGGCGTGCCCTCCGGCGCTCGCAGTGTCTTCATCGCGCCGCGAGACGCGCCGATCGGCGAGATCACCTTCGACGTTCCTGCGCCCGCCTGGGGGCAGCCGTCGCCTCGTGGCCCACCGCGCGGCGGCGGGGCCGGTGTGCTATCCTGGTGGCCAGCCGCTGGCCCAGCGAACGAGCGCGCTACTCGTGTGAGTCGCAGTCGCCAGCAGCCCCCGTCAGCTGGGCTCAGTGTCATCGCAGACCCACGTGCATGGGCTTACTTCGTTGGCGAGAAGCCTGCGCGCCAGCTGTGTCGCCGCGCCGTAGAGGCAGGGCGCCGGTCGCCGCTGCTCCTAACGAGCCAGCCCCTGAGCGCCCAAGGCGTTGGATGAACAGGTCATAGTTACTATCAACAGCTTTGCAGCGCCCATTGTCAGAAGATCGGGCAGCGACCTGCCTGGTCTGCTCGGCGTGCGAAGCATGGGGCCCATGCGCGCGACCCTGGGCATGGGCCCGCAGGAGCTGATCTTGCTTGGCGGCGGCGGCGCGCAGACCCAGTGGCCCGCTGGTGCAGTTCGCATCCCGCTGCAGACAGCTCCGAGCGGACACCTCGCGATGGTCATCGACGACTTCGAGAGGGCAGCGCAAGCCGTGGGCGGCGCGCTTGACCACGGCGTCCAGTTGCACGCCCGCGCTGATGAGGCGGAGACGGAGACGGAGGGCGCGACGCCGGCCGCTGCCCCTTCGAGCCAGGAGGCCGAGCAGCGGTCGAACCTCGGCTCGCAATGGGCTGCGAGACCCGCGCGGGGCACCCCGGCTCTCCTAGCCAGGGGACCAAGGTCGTACCCAAACCGCGCTCTAGCGACAGAACTCGCGCCGACATGCGCTAGAGCTCTTGAGCAACGCGGACGGCAGATGCGAGCGCTCCATCCTGCCGGCGTCATCTCTCCTAACTTCTCCGTTCGCCTCAGTGAAGTCGCCCGACGCGAATATCAATTTGTTTGGATTATGATGCTGCCTAGCCGAGTTCATCGGGGGAATGATTACAATCGTGCCAGAGACTTCTAGCAGGAATTCTTACTTCCGTGCCGCAGACACGACGTGCCCTGTTCTGCAAAAGACTCGGCAGCAAGTTGTATCGTACCATCTAAGCGGTCGCGAACCCAGCAGTTGGCATGGGGCTACTTATCATCAGGCTCTGTCGGCTCGGGCTCGCGCCAGAACCCAACGATAAGTGATTCGCCAAGACCGCATTCCACATTGTCGCGACGATGGAACGGCGGGGCAGCCTGTTGCGCGCATGTCCCAATGACGCGATGCATCGAGCGTCTTTGCGCTGGGCGACAGCGTCTTCCTAGGAAGGGTGGGTCCTCAGTGATTTCCTAGGCAGAGTGGATCAAATCAGAAGTACTGTTCCAATTCCACGTGCGATTGGTTATGCATTTTGGTTTGGCCCGAGCAGGGTCTCCTGCTCGGGCAGAGTCAAAGATTGTGGGGCCCACGGGCGCACCAGCTGCTCTCTGCTTGGCGAGGAGGCTTCGGCAGGTTCGTTGAGCACCCAGCACTTTCAACGCTCGGTTGTTCGTCAACTTGGACAAACCCGACTCGCATAGGGTGCTTGAAAGTAGGACGTATGACGATAAGAAACATGAGACACCATAGTTCGGTCGTTTGCCTGCCCCACCGAGGGGGCAGACCGCGCGAAGGCACGCGAGAAACAAGGCCATGCGCCAGTCATGCGCCGCAGGAAGGCAGAATCTGTGTTCGACGACATCGGAGACGACCTTCTGGCCTCGGCGCGGAGGAGCAGCTCAAACGTCTCTTCCAGGACAACCATTGAAGGCGCCAGCGAGCTCCCAGTCGGTGAGCACCTGGCGGAATCGTCCGCAGCAGGGGTCATTATTGATCAGCTTGCCGCGTTCCCAGCGCCCACCTTCCAAGCCGCAGACGTCGCCCGCGCGCTGGCAGCGATCCGCGCCTCAGGCCCCGGCGCGGGCCTGCGAGAGATGTGCGGCGCTGGAGCCCGTGCTTCGCAGATCGCCATTCGACGACAACTCGATGCAGGAGACAACTTCGACCTGGCTGCCTGTCGTGATATGTGCGGCCCCAATCTTCAGCGGCACGTCCTGCAGTGCGTATTTCCAGTCCAACGACGTACTCGCGGTCGTGATGGCGCTGTCTGGCCGCAGTATTGGGCCGCCGAGTGGTGTCAAATTTTGCATCAACCATGAGAACTGGCGAACGCACTGCGCGGAGGATGCGCCGCGCATCTCTCTCCACGGGCAAGTTGCGTTGGCGCAGATGCACCGCGGACGGCATTCCTTTGTTGAATAACCGAGCCCATTTTGGCCTAGTACAGTGTCGCCGTGGAAACAAGTGGCCACGCGTCCCCGCGCGGGCGCGGCTGGGCCAGATCAATGCTGCCTGGGAGCCAATGGGCCACGCGGCCTCCCAGCCGAGAAGCCGTCCGCAGCTGTCGCCAACTTGCCGCGCCTGCTAGCGCCCGTCAGGATCTCGAGGTTTGGCGGTCGCCGCCACCGCGATGTATATTTGGGTCGCAGCCAACGCGCCAAGACACTCCAGGTCTGGCCATGGCGCTTAGCTGAGCGCGTGGTGCAAGGCGTCGTCGCTCTCAAAGCCGTGTTGGAAAGCTCCCTCGCGCTGATGGCAGTGCTTTGCCTGGCTACAGGGGCCCGCGTGAGCCCGGAGGCTCTCCGGGAACTTGGGCGCCGGGAAGATGCCGACGCGCCGCCTGCGACAGCGCCGGCGCCAGCAACGGCAGCCGCGCCGACGCCAACAGGCAAGCCTCGTGCCCGACCGAAGGCGACTGGAGCTCCCAAGCGCGCCGCGGGCACGCGGTCGGCTGCCGTCGCGCCGGCTGCCAAGCAGGCAGCCAACGCACCAAAACGCTAAATTGTTTTCAGGATTTCCCGGCTGCCGCGGCAATCGCAGCCATCTGGGTCCACGTCACTTCGAGGTCCCAGGGAAGTGCGCCATCCCTCCAGGAGTAGAATTACCGTGCTCTTGTCCAGGATGCACGCGGGACCCGCCGCGCCGCCGCGCTATCGAGCACGCCCTGACCACGCCGGGCGGCCAGGCCAACGCCGCTGGCCTGACGAACCACGCACAATTATCCAAGTTCTCCGCACCGGCCAACGCGGGACCTTTTCCTGCGAGACACGAGCGCAGCTGTCTCAAGATTCTTCGGCAGGAATCCTTGGATCACAGGTGAGTGCCAGCCCAGATGGGCCGCCTCCGTGCCGAGGCCCCATCGCACGCGCTGCGCCTCCAGCTCCGATCCGCGATGATCTCTTTGATGGCGACGAACCACCACATCCGCTTGACCCGCCAGCGCCCCGAGCTTCCAGAGCTCCTCGGCCGCAACCTCGAGTCGTGGAGGCTGCGACGGGTCATGCGCCGGAAGACGTCACTCAGAGCTTGCACGTGCTACAAACTGGTGATAAATCGCAAGCGCGCCGCGACATGCGTAAGCTACATCCGCTGGTGGCATGCTACGCGGAGTCAGATGGAGTGGCTACTTGGCAGCAGCCGGGTGCCCGAGGGCAGTTTTCCAAGTCATCGCTGACGTGGTAGATTCATGCTGCGAGTCCAGGGCCTGGGTCAGCAACGCGTCGCAAACCAACGCCCTCGGTCGAGTTGGTCACGGCTCCCGATCAGGAAGTAGAAGGAGATATCATCTTCTTTCGCCAGTACCCGATCTGGCACATGATCGAGTGAGCCGACAGGTGGCATGCAGCAGAGCTTCTCGAGGGTGACTCCAGCGATGCTGGGCACCGCTCCTCGGATAATTTGTACTCTGCCGTCCTAGCATGTTGGATCTCGATCCTCGGGCCGTTCAAGATGCCGATAGTGGATGGCGAACGTGTTGTTCTTGGTGCCGCAGCTAGTTCTTTCTTCGATCGACGCGGCATCGTGGTCCGAGTGCGAGCCCCCGACCATCGCGCCCGCGTGATCGGACGACGCGGTGTAACCCTATGACGCGCCATGCGCTGCATTGAAAACCCAGTCGGCGTGAATCACTGGGAGTCGGCATGCGCGACCTACAGTCTGTGGCAGCGTTCGCAGGCAACCCTTTCATGTTTTGTGTAGGCGCAAAACCAAGCAACGCGCGATTCGGAAGGGGGCCGCGGGTGATGCTGGACACGTTGGCACTCCCAGACGACGCAGCAGGACTGGCCCGCAACTAACACCGGCTAAGAGAGATCGCGCTGCAGTGAATTTTAGAAGCCTCGGCCATCCCCCGCATCAGCTGTGCTTCCAAGGCCAGCGCCGCAGTCGCCAGCCAGACCCTGAACTACAAGCCAGGTAAGGTGGTCGGCTTCTTCCGAGCTCCAACCACCAAAGATTAGAGCGAGCGGAGTGGTCCAGCCGCAGTCGCCGAGATGAGTGCTCAACCAGGCGCCTTGGCCATCAATTACCGAGGCACCGAACAGATGCCGCCTCGGAGATTTGCTACGGTTCGTGGGCTTCGGTGGTATGGTATGCGGAGTTACGAGCCAACCAATTACACCCCACGGTCAGGCATGGGCGAAGGTACAACAGCACATTAGAAGCCTCTCGGCTAAGACCCTTCAACGCTTTGGCCTCGCCGGCACTGGCACGGTCACCTCTGTCACCTCTCACGTGTGCTGTGGCCTTGAGCCTCGAGTACTCAGCCAGAAACGCACTCAATCTCTATAGTGTCGCGGCCATCCAAGTCGGCCGCGGCCTCGAGCGCATCGTGGCCGAGGACAGTCGGGGCGGTTGGTTCACTCCTGGCATGGTGGCGACCAGGCCATCGCGAATTGGGCGCCCCGTGGAGCTTCGCGGCAGGCAGACCAGCCTCGCCGAGCTCGTAGGTCCCGACCGCGGCAGAACGTGCCATCTCTTATTCATACTTAGAGAGGTAGCTGGACGCTGCTCCTGAGATCTGGTGGAAGATGAGCTCCAAGTAGCCGACGCCCTGGGGGGTGGCTCCGATTCTTCGGATGCCGGCGCGCGCCCCGACGACTCCGCGCACGACCAGGGGAGGAGTTGAACCATGAAGGAGTCTCGCGAAGACTCGCGATCATTACCTCATCGGCACCACTTGGTGGACCTCTCTGCAACGCGCAACCAACGGGCAGTCATGGAAGATGCGTTCTTCACAGACTCGGTCACTGCCGAGGGAATCTTGTTGGCGGAGGCCCAACCTGCTCCGTCGTGCCCACTGCCGCAAGCCCCGCCCGCAGACACATCGAGACCGCAGGGGCCATCGACGCCAACGAGGCCCGAAACCCCATCGTGGAAATGTTTGCCCCTGACGAGATGCACGAGCTCATGTTGGATCATCTTGTTCCCGACGGTCACTGCGCGAACCTCCGCGTCTACGTGGCAGGAACCAAGATGGCAGTGGTCGAGCGCGGCGCTGACTTGATCACCCCCGAAGAGTTCCGAGAGCACGCCGCAGCCGTCGCTGCCGCTGTGCTCGAGGAGCAAGCATGGGTAGACCCCGACAGCTTCTCGCGACGTTCTCGCCGAGGAACGCGCTGCATCCTTGACTGCAGGTAGGTAGGCATGTGGAAAAAGGGCACGAATCATCCGCATGAGGCTGACCTTCCGAGGCTTCCAGGACGCCGACGCCGACCTCATCGCCGCATGCGCGGGCGCCTCATCGCGATTCTCCCAGCGCGTGATTGTCTCCGTGGCTGCTTGCCGAGGGTGGACGATCGATGCGTGGGGCGTCAAGAAAGCCTTCTTGAAATGCGCCAGCTACCAGTGACCCGTGGTGGCTTTGGGCGAGGAAAAGCGCGAGGTCAACCTTGAGCTGTCCCCCGACGCCGTCGCAGTCCAGTGCAAAGTAAAAGGGCGCAATGATTTCGACCCAGCACTTGTTGCTCTGCACGTGGAGAAACCATGCACCAGGGGCAGAGATGCCCCGAGATGCTGGTCCATCCGATTCCAAAAGATCGCCGATCAAATGTACCAGGCCATCCCAACACTATACGACAACGAGTTCATCGCCAAACACAAGGACGGCGAGCTCGCCCTACTGGCCACCAAACATGTTGACGGCATCAAGGTCACAGGATCACCTCAGGGGAATGCCAACTTACGTCGATGCCCGGAGATGCCATTGGTAAAGGTGAGCTACATGTCATTGAAGGAACTGTTTCATTTGTCGTGAGGCACGCCAGTCAAACTACATATTGAGCTCTGCCTTGGCTCGATGGGAGTGGTCACAGCCTTTCGGCTACGAGACCTAAGCCTCCGGCAGAACACTCGCTACTGCCGCGTGTGTTCTGGCGCAGCGACCTCCAGAGCTCGGGCCAGCTATGGGCCTTGAGCTGCGAGGGTACCCGTGACGTGATCGCCGATTGGCTGACCAAGGGCAGTTCACTGCCCTCCGCGACGTGGCCAGTCGCTGTCGCCAGCGGTCACATACGCCATGCGCTGTCACCCTCGGGCCGGTCGGCGAGCTCACCGTGCTATCAGGGCGCGAGCGCCAGCCGACCTCCGACAATTCACATATTGCAATGCATGCAGGAACTGCGCGCGCGCCATTCTCTTCGGAATTATCGGACCTGCCCAACCCCACCTCCACTGAAAGGTCTGTCACATGACGCAGGGTGGTTGAGAGGCCTCTTGTAGCACGGCAGTTCGGGAGAGCATGCTGTCGGGAGTCTACGCTGCGATGGTTAGCATTCGCTCTCGCATGAGTGCGGGTGAGCGCGCGCATGGACATGGCGGACGCAGTCGGGGCAAGAAGGGCCATGGAGAAGCATTATGCAGGCTTGTGCGCCGCCCAGCCGAAGCGCGCTGAGCTGCCGGCTGTGGCTCGCGCGCCGCCAGGCCCCCGCGCGGGCCCCCGCCGTGTGCCGCCGCGCGCTGGCGGCTTCCCGCTGCCGCGCGCGCGTGTCATAATGCCTCAGGATGAGCCGCCAGAGCGCCGGGGTCCGCCACCGCCTCGCCGCTCGCGTTCCGCACCCTCGTCGTCCTTGCCATCCACGGAGGGAGTGGCGTCGTCAGAAGATGCGACGCTCGCATCGACTGCAGGTCGACCCGCGCCACGGGCTCGATCTCCGACGTCCCCTCCAGGCACCCGGGCAAGAGTCGACGGCGCACCGGGGCCCCTGGCGATGGCCCGTCCTCCTGGCATGCCTCCGATGATGCCGCCGCCGAGCAGGCTCCAAGTTCGCGAAGCGGAGCGCCCGTTGCAGCAGTCCAACGAGACGAGGCGCGCGGTGTCAAGGTCATCATCTGTTTCACAAGGCCGCCTTCAGGCTCAAGGGCATCCCCGTTCCCGCCGCGGCAGCCGCGTGTAATTTTTGGCCGGCCCGTGCCGGCAAGGCGCCCGCGCTGGTGCCGAGCCCGCCGAGCGCACCACCTCCTCCAGAAGTGCCGGCCACGGCGCTCTCAGAGGGTGCTGGGCCACTCGCGGAGCTCGACGAGGAGATTGGGTTTCGTGCACAATTTAACATCGCGCGGGTCCTGTGCCAGAGCAGGTAAGGTACTCCGTCGCAGCTCGTTCAGCGCTGACGCGATGGATCCCGAGCTTCGCGCGGGACTCGCATGCGAAGCGATGAGAGTCCACGGCTGGACGACTGGTGATCGTTCTTAAATCGTTTTTTTTTTTTGTTGTTCGATCGCCGCGGGCTTTCGCCCCCCCCCCCGCGGAGTGGATCTTAGTTGTTTTTGGGGCCTGTTTCGAGCAGGCGGAGTCTTCCCCCCATGGGGCGCGCAGTTGCAAAGAGTCACATCAAGCAGAGGTCTGGAGCCGGACCCCCCCCCCCGCCCGCCCAACGTCGACGCGAAGCCCGCGCGTGCGAGCGCCCCGCTGAGCATCGCGGCCGCAATATTCACGACGAAACTTTATCATCAATGGAGTTCGTGGAGCCCTCAGCAGTGGGGCGAACGCAGGCGATGCTGGGCGCGGGGTGATGGCGCGAATTCGGTCAGGATCCGCTGGCCGCCCTCGACGATGCATCGCTCGGCGCACCCTCGTCCAAGAGCCGCCCGCCTTGCTGCAAACAGTTGGCGGCGCTGTCGCCGCGTGCGTTGCGCCCCCCATCACCTCCTGGCGAGCGCGTGTCGCGCATTCCTCCTCCTCGCCAACCTTCGCCCGAGGATCAGCCCCGGTCGCCTTCTCGCGAGGCTGCGTGCGACGAGGCCAGCGCAGCTTGCGGTTCGGACAGGAAACCGACGTTGCTGCGCCCGTCGGCCCCGCGCCCGTTCTGGACAAGGGCGGGGGCCAATTCGCCCATCGGCCCCCGAGGGCGCGCTGCGGTGATTGCCGGCAACGGCCATGGCGAGAACGAGGACTCGAGCGAGCCCGCGCCAGGCGATGCCGCCGACCTTCCCAAGAAAAGGAAAAAGACCAGAGGGCAGAGGAGAATGTCAAGCGCCGTCGCGCTGGCGCGGCCTTCCGCGCGGCTGGCGCCGATGAGCCACAGCAGCCGCCTTCGCCCGGGGGCAGCGCCCAGCCCTGCGCGCCCAACGAGGGAGTCGCCTACGGCGGTCGCGATCGGAGCGGCGCCCGCGGATCGCGACCGCGGTGAAGCCTCGAGGCGAAAGTGCTAAAATAGCTCGTGCATCCTTCAAGGTCTATCTCCATCCACCACCTTTTCTCCCACCTACCAGGTCGAGGCACTGTACCTCCACCTCGCCACTCGTGGCCCCGGAGCAACTATCAGCCTGAGCCTCAGGACAGGCTTTCAGACGCAGCGTCTGCGGCCCGAGGTCTCCAACATCACATAATGCGGCAGCACATTTTAACTCGCGGCATCATCGCTCACGCGCGTGAGTTCCTCCATAGCACGAACGAGCTTGCCATCGCAGTGGATGAGCCCGCGTCCTTGCTCCCGCGCCCGTCAGGTCAGACAGCGACGGCGTCTACCTGCCGAGTCCGGGAAAATGCTGGTGGTTGGCCAGTTATGGCTCCCTTCTTCCTTTGGTTTCTCCCTTCCGCCAGAGCTGTTCGATCGCCCGCGCAGTCCCGACTCAAGTAGGAAGGTGTCACCGCTGTTTGGCCCGAGCGTCGACGCATTTATTGCGTATGGAGAGTAAGAGCCTTGCAATATACAGCATATTGCCGCCATGCTCTCTCTCTCTCTCTCTCTCTCGTGAGGCTTCCAACCCCCGCAGTTATAGTTTCTCCTCCTCCTCCTTGCTTCTCCTTCTCTGCCTCTTCGTCGTCGTCGTCGTCCTCCTCCTCCTCTTCTTCCTCCTCCTCCTCCTGTCCTCCTCGTCCGCGCTTTGTTAGTTTGGGGCCTCCAGAAGCCCCCGGAAACGCCGTGGTGCTTCCAGGGCCTTCCGGAGTGCAGCAGCAGCGGGAGCGGGAGCGGCAGCGGCGACTCCTTCCACCTGTGGGCCCGTTGCCGTCTGGCCCCGCAGCTCGGAGCGGCGCAGCCGCAGCGGCAAGCCGAGAAGGTCGCGCAGCCGCTCCTCGAGGAGGAGGCTTGTGTCCAGGGGGAGGAGGATGATAGAGGAGGAGGAGGATGATGAAAAGGAGGAGGAGGAGGAGAAGGAAAAGGAAGAGGAGGAAGAGGAGGAAGAGGAGGAGGAGGAGGAGCAGGAGGAGGAAGAAGAGGAAGACGAGAGGAGGAAGAGGAGGAGGAGGAGGAGCAGGAGGAGGAAGAAGAGGAAGACGAGGTCGGGGACGGAGGGAGGAGGAGGAGGAGGAGGAGGAGGAGGGAGGAGGAGGAGGAAAAGGAAGAGGAAGAGGAGAAGGAGGAGGAGCAGGAGGAGGAGGAGGAAGAGGAAGAGGAGGTGGAGGAGGAGGAAAAAGAGGAGGAAAAGGAAGGGGAGGAGGAGGAGGAGGAGGAGGAGGAGGAGGAGGAGGAGGCGAAGGAGGAGGAAAAGGGGGAAGAGGAGGAGGAAGAGGAGGAGGAGGAGGACGAGGACGAGGAGGAGAAGGATGAGGAGGCGGAGGACGAGGAGGAGGAGGAGAAGGAGGAGGAGGAGGTGGACCAGTGTAAACCCAAGAGTCATCAACGAAGTTGGCATCATCCGTCCCCCAAGTTCCCCTTTTCATAGGCCCCTACAAGGGTTCATTTCCGCTGAAGGAACTGCTTCGTTGGAAGATAACCGTTTGAAGACCCTGAAACATGCCAAAACATTATTCTCGGGACTCCAACGCCACGGATCAACTTGACTGATGCGTCTTGACTATCGTGAATCAACCAGAACGCCGTTCTTGGGACTTCAACACCGCGAACCGACATAACTGTTGCAGCCTTGTAATCCTGAATATTTTCAGAACGCCATGCCTAGTACGCTGACCATGGGAATCCGTAAAACTCTTGAGTTTTGGTTAAACGAACCGCCCTCAAGCAGTGAAGGTTTTGCAATTGTTTATGCGAATGTGCTCGGCGCTAAGGCGAGCGAGAGGCATATTTTTATGCCACCCGCTTCAATCCGTGAAACTCTTGCAGTTTTGTAAAACGAAGGCGCGCGGCGCTAAGGCGAGAGCCACATTTGAAAACGACCCGCCCTCCATCCGTGAAGCTCTCGCACATTTTCAAAACCAATGCGCGCGGCGCTAAGGCGAGAGCCACATTTTCAAAGTGACACGCCCTCTATCTGTGAAACTGTTGTTAATGCTTCAGTTTTAGGGCCGTAATTGTTGAGGAAGTCTCAGGCGAGATTCCCGGCCCGCCCTTTCGACCGGCTTCGGGGTGCGACAGGCAAAAGTTATTAATAAGGCAAAGGAATGGATGATAATTATGATGCTGATGATGATGATGAGGAGGAGGAGGAGGAGGAGGAGGAGGAGGAGGAGGAGGTGGGGGAGGCGGAGGAGGCGGAGGAGGACGAGGAGGAGGTGGAGGTGGGGGAGGGGGAGGAGGAGGAGGATTGGAGGGTGAAAGAGGGGGTCTGCAACAGGGGGTCTTCAATGGGGGCTGAATGGCCCATGTATGCTCAATGTATCGCTCATGTATGTGACCGGGTATGATTGGCATACAATGTTGGCGGTCATGGAGGGCCAGTCGTTCGTGCCCGCGCGTTGCCCGCGCGGGCAAACGCGCCGTCCATCCAGCATCGTTCATGCGTGCGGGCGTTCTTGCATATTGCGCGTCGGGCGGCGAAGTGGAGTGCAAGTGTGTCTTGATTGTGCGATTGATGATCGCGTATGTCCCAAACTACGACTTGTCGACCCCCAAGACAGATTTGGAATGGGTCCCGCGATTCTCCCAACATGTGAATTCACATTTTCCTTTTTTCCAAAAGTGTGCATTCACAGTTTCCTTTTTCCCAAAGTCTGAATTTACATTCTAGCCCCTTTGATCATACTCCTACACAAAATTCCAAACTGTGAATTCAAATTTTCCTTTTTCCCAAAATATGAATTCACATTTCCCTTTTTCCCAAAATGTGAATTCACATTTTGCTTCTCCCCACAATGTGAATTCATATTTTTCCCTGGCTTTGAAGATCCCCAAAATTGAGGAGCAGTGTTTCTGATTTCAGGTTGGCTGGGCAGATTTTGACACTCACCTCACCGCTGTCGTTTATTCAAACTTTGTTGTTGCGCCCTCAGCGCACGCTGCCTTCGCTGCCTTTCCCGAGCCCCCCGCCCCCTTGCTTCGTTTACCCTCAAGTCTCGCGCATGGGTGCAGGCGGGAAGCTTCAATTGGCTTCCCCGCCGAACACAGCAATCGAGGATGTATCGCCATGCATGGCCCAGAAAAACACCATTGCCGGGACCCTTCGCCCGACCCCCACTTTCACCTTCCAAGAGGAGGCGGAGGCGGAGGAGGAGGAGGAAGAGAAGGAGGCGGAAAAGGAGGAGGAGGAGGACGAGGAGGAGTAGGTTTGTAGAGGGAGAGGAGGAGAGAGGGCGAGCAGGGCGACGGATGGGGGGTGCGGATGGGAGAAGGAGAGGGGGAGGCGAGGACCAGGGAGGAGTGAAGGAGGGGGGAGGCGGGAGGAGGAGTCGCAGGAGGGAGGAACCGGGAGGAGCAGTAGGAGGAGTATTCTCTTGGTCGGCTCCTGCCGCTACCTTGCGTCGCCCGCCTCGCTCGCCGGGCTCCCGCGGCAGCGCCTCGCCTCGCCCTCCACCGCCGATTCTCGCCGCGCCGGCCCTTCTGCCGCCGCGGCCGCCGCGCCGCGCCGCTGCCGCCCCACCTCCGCCTCCGCCGCGGCCGTCCGCTTCGGCCACTGCTGCTGCGGTCGTGAGGGGCGTGGGCGGGAGACCGTGTTGGCTCAGATGTGCCCTGAAGGCGGCGCAGAAAGCAGGCCACCCCCCCAGCGGGGCCTTAGAGGGGCCAGGAGGCGGGGGGGCGGGGGCGTCCGTCATGCTGGTGCTGCTGCCGCTGCTGTTCCTGCTGCCGATGGTCGTGCCGCGAGTTGCGTGGCGAAAGCAGACGGGAGGGAGAGACGGCGCGATGAGGACGATGCCGTGCTGCCCTTCCTCCTGCCGTCTCCTCAGATGCTCCTGGTGCCCCTGCCTGCGGCCTCGCCTCCTGCTTGATCCGGCGTCGCTGGCGAGCGTGCCCCGCGCGGCCCCTCGGCGGTGCTGCGTTGCAGTGCCGCCTTGCTGCCCGACCCCGGTGCTACGCCGTGCTGGCGCAACCTCTCCGGGGGCCCCTCTGGGCCTTTTGTGGGCCCTCTCCCCAGGGCCCCTCGGGAGGCCCGTGGCCGCTCTGGGGGCTGCCGTGGGCCTTTTTGTTTGGGGGCGGGGGGATGGGGCCATCTTTCGCTGCCCTGGGGCCGTCTTGGGACGGTATTCAGGGGGAGGTGTTGGGCTGATACCTCCTGCTGCTGCTCATCGGATAGGGTTCGGCTCCGTTGCGACGTGCGTCGCCCTCCGATTGCTTTTCCAATCCAAGCCTTTCTGTACACAATAGTTCTCATCCTGCGTTAAAATGATGGGCCGTCTTTCGAGACATGTTCGTTGCGTGTCCCCGCTTCTGTATCAGTCCGTCGCCACTCGAACCCAACGGGGTACGATTTATTTTCTCCAGTTAGCATCCCGATCCGCGTGCAAGGTGTCTGGCATCGTCGCGTTCGTTCTCTTCTGAAAACAAACAAATCCTGCTTCAATGATGTTCCGCTTTGGCTTGGGTCCCCTGCGCCCGTAAGTGTCGTCGCAGTATTATTTAGCCAGGGTCCTTGCGCTGACGCAGCAGACTTTCCATCTGTGCTTTCTAAAAGGCTCCCGTCCTCCGACCTTGACTAAGAGAGGAAACGGATAAGGATAATGATGAGAATGAGAGCGAGGACGATGACGAGGATCAAGATGACGATAAGGACGAGGACGATGATAATGATGTTGATGAGGATGATGCTGACGATGCTGATGAATGATGCTGGTGCTGATGATGATGCTGATTCTGATAATGATGATGACAATGATGATGTTGATGATGATGACGATGATGACGATGACGGTGACGATGAGGATGCGTATGGCGATGATGGTGCCGATGACGATAATGTTGCTCTGCTGATGTTGATGACGAAGACGATGCTGCTGATGCTGGCGGTATTGACGACGACAATGAGGATGATGATGTTGATGATGCTGATGATGCTGATGATGATGATGGTGATGATGGTGATTGTGAGGGTCAGGGTGAGGGTGGTGGTGGTGGTGATGGTGATGGTGATGGTGATGGTGATGGTGGTGGTGATCGTGGTGTTGGTGGTGGTTGTGATGCTGGCGGTGGTGTTGGTGATTATGATGAGGATGACGATGGTGATGCTGATGCTGATGATGATGCTGATGATGATGACGATGCTGCTGATTATGATGATGCTGCTGATGATGATGATGATTATGCTGATCATGATGCTGATCAGGGTCATGATCATCATGATGATGCTGCTGCTGATGATGCTGATCATGATACTGATCATGATCATGATCATGATGATTATGATCATGATGATGCTGCTGATGATGATTATGATGCTGATTCCCTACCTAGGCTCTGCTTAGAAAGGTTCTTACTCTATGGGCTTAAAGGGCCGGGCAGTGGACCCCGCCCCGGGCGGTTCCCCCAGGATCCGCCACGCGGTTCCCCCAGTTACGCCCCCTGGGTTCACCCAGCTTAGCTTAGCTAAGCTTAGCTTAGCTTAGCTTATCTCATCTTAGCTTAGCTTAGCTTAGCTTAGCTTTGCCTAGCCTAGCGTAGCTTAGTTTAGCTTAGTTCAGCTTAGCTTAGCTTAGCTCATCGTAGCTTAGCTGAGCTGAGCTTAGCTTGGCTTAGCTTAGCTTAGCCTAGCCTAGCTCAGCCTTTAATCTTAGCTTAGCTTAGCTTAGCTTAGCGCAGCGCAGCATAGCGCAGCGCAGCATTAGCACAGCATAGCATAGCATAGCATAGCCAATCATAGCATAGCATAGCATAGCATAGCTCAGCATAGCTCAGCATAGCATAGCATAGCATAGCATAGCGCAGCATAGCATAGCCAATCATAGCAGATCATAGCATCGCTTAGCAAAACACAGCGCAGCATAGCATAGCATAGCACAGCATACCATAGCATATCATAGCATAGCATAGCATAGCATAGCGCAGCATAGCATAGCATAGCACAGCATAGCATAGCATATCATAGCATAGCGCAGCATAGCATATCATAGCATAGCCTAGCATAGCGCAGCATAGCATAGCACAGCATAGCATAGCGCAGCACGGCATCCACTATTGCTGCTTTCCTAGAGGCTCCAACTCCTAGGTAGGGTCGCACTGGGATAAGTGTGATTCTGATGACGATTATGCTGATAAAGCTGATGATGATGCTGATGGTGATGCTGATAATGACGATGCTCATGATCATGATGCTGATGATGATACCTATGATGATGCTGATACTGATGCTGGTGATGATGATGCTGATTATACTAATGATGATGGTGATGATCATGATCATGATCAAGATCATGATCATGATATGGATGATGCTATGGACAGGTGAGGAGGAAGAGGAGGAAGGGAAGGAGGAGGAGGAGGAGGTGCAGGTGGCTGAGGAGGAGGAGGACGAGGAGGAGGAGGAGGACGAGGAGGAGGCGTAGGAGGAGGAGGAGGGGGAGGAGGAGGAGGAGGAGGAGGAGGAGGAGGAGGGGGGATGGAGGGATGGAGGGATGGATGAAGGGATGGGGGGTTGGAGGGATAGAGGGATGGAGGGATAGAGGGATCGAGTGATGATGATGATGCTGATGATGATGATGATGATGATGATGATGATGATGATGATGATGATGATGATGATGATGATGCTGATGCTCATGCTGATGATGATGATGATGCTGCTGATGATGCTGATGATGATGATGATGATGATGCTGATGATGGTAATGATGGTGCTGGTGCTGATGATGATGATGGTGGATATGATGGTGGTGATGATGATTCTGGTGGAGATGACGATGGTGATGATGCTGGTGATGCGGATGATGCTGATGATGATGGTGGACGACTGATGAGCAATGATGATAGTGATGACGATGATGCTGCTGGTGGTGATTATGATGCTGATGCTGATCATGATGCTGATGATGATGGAGATGGTGATGGTAATGGTGATGATGATGATGATGATGATGATGCTGATGATGATGATGATGATGGTGATGATGCTGATGCTGATGATGATGATGGAGATGACGATGGTGATGATGATGATGATGCTGATGATGATGATGATGCTGATGCTGATGCTGATGCTGATGATGATGATGCTGATGATGATGATGCTGATGATGATGAAGCTGATGATGCTGATGCTGCTGATGACGTTGCTGCTGCTGCTGTCCATGGTGATGATGCTGCTGCTGATGATGATGATGCTGATGATGATGATGATGATGATGATGATGATGATGATGATGATGATGATGATGATGCTGATGCTGATGCTGATGCTGATGCTGATGCTGATGCTGCTGCTGCTGATGAGGAGGAGGAGGAGGAGGAGGATGAGGAGGAGGAGCAGCAGGAGGAGGAGGAGGAGGAGGAGGAGGAATTGGAGGAGTTGGAGGAGGGGGAGGGTCCTCGACCTCATCGTTCCATATTTTGCACCCACGGGGTTCAATGGGGTTCAGTCTGACCTGGGTAGCTCCCTCTGACTGCACCCGAACGTGACCTTGCCCAGGCACTTCGCACGAATCCCGCCTTTCAGCCCGAAATCCAGCTTCCGCTTCCTCGACGTGGATCTCGTACCCGCAGACGTTGGCAATCGGCAGCGTCGAAGGTTGGCCTTCCGAGAGTCGCTCGGCACGGGCAGCCTCTTCTGGCGCGAGGAGTCTCTGTGGACAAGCACACGCCGACACTGGCGCGCGTCCTGAGGATCATCGGGCTCCTAGGTTTAAGTCGGGCGTGTCCCTCTACAGGGGGAATGTTCAAAAATAGTCAACAATAGTATTGGGACGATTTTTTGACTATTGTTGCCCTTTTTGGAGGTATGTTTTGAGCATTTTTCATTTTACGCCCAAAATCCCCCTGTAGGGGGACACGCCCGACTTGATCCTGGATGGGCCGTCCTCTGGGACATGCCAGCGCGTCGCTCGCTCATGGTTGTTGCTTCGCATGGTGGAGTTCCCTTTCCCTCGGTTGGGAAGCTGGCACTGTTCACCGCCAGTGCATCGGGTAGATCAGCATTGTAGGCGAGGCGCGTCTGTGAGTCTGATTGCGCGTTTTCGCAAGGAATCTCGTTGTGCAGCCAGTGCCCGCATCGGAGATGGATTGTCGCGATGAGCTTTGCTCCATTCTCTTTCAGGTGAGTTGTCGTCCTTATTCGGGTCGGTCATGGCCAAGGCACTCGTTTTAACATGCAATTATTTTTTTATATTTAGGCATCAGGCCGATCTCTATATCTCTCAGAGCTTCCGGCTTTTCGATTTATCCAATGGCCTTCGGCCCATCCTGCCAGCATGCCTGGGTTGAGGGTCATAGGCCTCTAGGTTGTTCGTTGGGATGTTTGTCCCTAGGGACCCTCTTGGGACGCCTCCTGGAGGCCTCTTGGGCATCTTCTGAGGCCTATTTGGGATCTCTTGAGGGCCTGGCTTGGGGCCGCGGTCTCAAAATGTCCGTTGGGGGACCCTGCCTCGGTCCCCTGTGGGAGCCGTTTTTGGGGCCTCTTGGGCCGTCTTGGAGGCCTTCTGGAACGTCTTGAGGCCCTCTTGCGCTGTCTTGGGGCCGTCTTGGGGGCCTCTTGGGCCGTCTTGGGGCGATCTTGGGGTCCTCTTGGGCCGTCTCGGGAAGTCGAAAATGCGAGTACCCCGGAAAACCTTCAAAACCAATGGAAGCGCTATGATGTTTGCCTCTTAGGGCTCTCTTGGGAGGCCTCTTGGGGCGTCTTGGAGGCCTCTTTGGCCGTCTGGGGGCTATCTTCGGCCGTCTAGAGGCGCTCGATGACCGTCTTGGGCGCTCGGTGGGGAGCTCCGCGAAAGTCTGCGGGTCGTTGCGCTGCAGCCGTCCCGGAGGTCATGCGGAGCACCTCGGGAGCGCCACGAGCGCCCGAGGAAATGATTGGCAGGGCCTTTCGCTAAAATGCTGGCTGGCTGCAGCATCAGCAGCAGCACAGCCGTGAGCACAATCCTGCTGCAGCAGCAGCACAGCCGTGAGTCGGGGCACTCCACTTCGTGCCAGGGTGGCGGGTTCCGTACTAGCACATTGTTTGCCAAAGTCGTTCACCGAGCAAATGTTGCAGTGGAGTGGTTGGGGAGCCACGCGCAAACGCCGCTCTCTCCAAGGGCACGATTGGCGTTCCCCCAGTGCGCTGGCTCGCCGACCCCTCCGATGTCTTCAACAAGTGTCTATCCAGCCCCCGCTCACAGCGCCGTTTTTTCTCGTCCTCCCTCGCGCCCTCCCTGCCCGATCCCTTCTTCCTTGTCTCCGCTCCTCCTCCTCCACCTCCTCCTCCCATTCCTCCATCTTGTTGTCACCCTCCTCTACTGGCAAGAACGCGAGGAGATCTGCCTCCAGCTCGGTGCAGGAGGTGGGGGACCGAGCACCTGAAGCCAGACCAGAAGTTCTGCGCGCCAAGCGGGAGGACATCTAGCAAGGGGCGTTTGTGTGTGTGTGTGTGTGTGTGTGTGTGTGTGTGCGTGCGTGTGTGTGTGTGTGTGTGTGTGTGTGTGTGTGTGTGTGTGTGCGTGCGTGCGTGCGTGCGTGCGTGCGTGCGTGCGTGTGTGTGTGTTTTCTTGTGTGTGTGTGTGTGTGTGTGTGTCACTGGCCGACCTCCCCGCCTCCCACCCTGTGCAGCTGCGTGTTGCCGCCGTGGCCTCGGCCGTCCTTTTCGTCACTCGTCGCTCTTTGTGCTGCGCCTCCACTTTGCCGGGCTTTGTGCCCCTTCTACCTGCTGTACCGTCGCTGCCCCTGCCTGGGTGATAGTTTGGCCGACCCATTCCACTATGGGGTCCCACACGCTCTGAGCGGCTCCCGCGCGCGCCCGCCCTTTCGGTGAATTGTCAGCCTCGCCGCTGCGCGCAGAGCCGCGACCACCAATGTGTGTGTGTGTGTGTGTGTTTTGGCCTTACATTGTTCACCCAGCTGGTTTGGACGAAGAGCAGGAGTAGAAGCAGGAGCTCGAGTGGGAGTGTACGTGGGAGCCAGGTTAGCCAGGTCCATTCCCACCCACCTCCCATGCGGGAAAATACCCAATGGGTGCACAGCTTGGTACTGGGCTTGGAACGCGTTCCCACCTAGGCAACAGAATGCGCTCACGCACTCGCGTGCGGTCCCACTTCTGACGACCTGGCGAGGGGAACACGTACGGGCCGCGCGCGGGCGGCAGCGACATTTCAAACACCTTTTCGCGGCGCTGCTGTGAGGGCACCATTTGGCCCCTTCTCCACCTTCCGTGTGTCCGATGATCGCGGCGAAGGCGAAGCATGCGCCGCGCCGAGACAGCACTCCCGCTCTCTCGCACAAACTTCGCGGCGCTGTGGCAATGGCAGCAGCTCGCTGGTGCTGCCGCTTCAGTGCGATCCGAGGGATGAAAGACGCGCCGCGCCCAACCAGGAACGTCACTCCCAGGCGACAGCTGCACAAAGTTTGGGCGAGGGTAACGCATCGCCCGCTCGCCCCCAACGACATCGTGCGAGGTGGAAACACCACTTTCAGGCAACATGTGCGCGGGCGCTGAGGCGAGAGCGCCGTTTCAGTGCAGTCGCGCGCGACCCCGCGGCCGACGAAGGGGCGAGCGAAAAGTGTGTGCCGCGCCGCAGCAGGGGCTTCATCATAAGAACACGGGAGCGCGGCGCCGAGGCGAGAGTGACGTTTCGCCCTTTCGCGCGGGATGTGCACCTCGCTCCGATCCTGCGACGCATGTCGCACCGCCGATTCCTGGTTGACTTTCGGTTGGTAGAATGCAGCTGCTTGTCTACACAGATGTTGTGCTGACGGGGGTTGTCTAGGATGCTGCTCGTGAATCGCTACGTGGCGTTTGACGACCAGCTGCGCTGAAATAAACAAAAAGGATGATGATGCTGATGACGATGATGATGCTGATGCTGCTGATGATGATGCTGCTGATGATGATGCTGACAATGTTGATGCCGATAGTGATGACGATACTACTAATGGTGGTGCCGATGCTAATGACGAGTGGTTCGAGAGCATGACGCGAAGGAGGAATGGGCAATACGAATATGAGTTTGAGGATAAGCCACGGGAGGAGCATATGGTTGATGTTCTCGATGTCGGCGTGCTGTCGTCAAGTGTTCTCTGGTGGAGCCTTCGAATCGTTATTTCGTACAGCTGCCTCATTGTTGATGTGAGGTAGGTTGTCTCCTTCAGTGCCTGGCGATGTAGCACATGCGGCAAGCTGAGCACATCCCTTCCGCGAATGAGACGAGAAGGGTGCGGAGGCGATGGACCAGCTGAAGGACATCAACGACATGTCCGATCCTCAGGCTTTGGCACGTTTGAGGAAGGGGAGGAGCTGGAAGATGATGATGATGATAATGCTGATGCTGATGCTGATGCTGATGATGATGATGATGCTGATGATGATGATGCTGATCATGATGATGCTGCTGCTGATGATGATGTTGATGATGCTGCTGCTGCTGATGATGATAATGCTGATGATGATGGTGATAAGGATGGTGATGATGATGATGATGATGATGATGATGATGATGATGATGATGATGATGATGCTGATGCTGATGCTGATGATGATGATGATGATGATGATGATGATGATGATGATGATGATGATGATGATGATGATGATGATGCTGCTGTTGTGATGATGATGATGAGGAGGATGATGATGATGCTGCTGCTGATGACGATGCTGATGCTGCTGATGATGATGATGATGAAGCTGATGATGATGATGGTGGTGATGGTGATGATGGTGATGATGGTGATGATGATGATGATGATGATGATGATGATGATGATGATGATGATGCTGATGCTGATGCTGATGCTGATGCTGATGATGCTGATGCTGATGGTGATGCTGATGCGGATGCTGATGCTGCTGCTGCTGATGAGGAGGAGGAGGAGGAAGAGGAGGAGGAGGAGGAGGAGGAGGAGGAGGAGGAGGATGGTGAGGAGGAGGAGGCGGGCACCATGAGCGGAATTCCACGCGGACCGCAGGAGGCAACGCCGCACCAGTAAGGGAAACGCTTGACGCTTCGCGTATCCCCACCAGCCCATCCAGAAGCGATGCCCAGGCGAGTTACCCTGACTAGGGAAGTGTAGGACCATGCAGTGGAGCACAGAGGGGGGGGGGGCGGGAGGAGGGGGGACAGCCGTTATCTGTCACAGGAGGAGGTGGAGGTTGGACGAGGACGCGGATGAAGACGAGGAGGAGGAAGAGGAGGAGGTGAAGCAGGAGCAGGACGAGGAGGAGGAGGATAATGATGCACGAGGAGAATGGGGGGCGCATGGGGAGAAGCAGAAGGATGAGAAAGCTGATGAAGAGGCAGAGGATGTGAGAGGATGCGGATAGGGAGGAGGAGGAGGAGGAGGAGGAGGATGAGGGCAAGCAGAAGGATTGGGAACTTGGCGGAACACGTTTCCCCTCACCATCATACTACTTCTAGGTGTGCGGAGGAGGATCATCGTAATGGGGACGAGGAGGCGGACACAGAGGATGAGGATGTGGGAGGATGAGGGTGATGACGAGGAGGGGGGTGGATGGGGGAATAATGCTACATTGACGGTGACATGAACCAATCAGAATAGAGGCCGTCTTGGGTCTTTTTCTCTGGGAGCCTTTTGGAGATATCTTGAAACCATCTTGAGGCGCCTCGATCATATCTCGAGGGCAAGGAAGAGCCTAGGGGCCTTCCTGGGGCCATCGTGGATGACATGCATCACGCAGGGAGGGTCCTTCATTGTCCCCCGTCGGAACCAGAACAATCGTCCCTCGGAGCCTTCTTGGAACGCTCTTGGGGCGTTCTTGCAATCTTGGAACCACCTTGATGCCTCAGAAGCCCATCGGACGCGGAACGGCGAGAACAAGACACGCGTACTCTAACCAGTTTCTTTTCTTTAGGGTTCGGACTCTCTGGGACGTCCTTGAGAGGCTCCGAGGCTAGTTGGAGCCGTCTTGGGGCATCCTTGAGTCCTCTTTGAGGCATGCTTGAGGCTGTCTTGACTCATCTGGTACTACTTTGCACCGTCTTGCAGGCCATTTCCAGGCGTCTGCTGGAGCCCGAAACATCGCCTCTCGGAGCCATCTTGGGGCGTTCTGGGGCGCTCTGGGGGCCGTCTTGAGGCCCTTCGGGGCCCCTCCTGTGGCTCTCTTGGGCGGTCCTGGCGTTATCGAAGACGCCTACGGCGAATCACCGGTGCCCCCTCTCTTTTGGAATCGCCATGTTGCCGAGCGTTGTGGCAAGAGCCCTGCCAAGCTATCGGACCATGTGTTCCCCCAGCCGATGGGGAAACCCTTCGGGGAACACTTGGGGGAGGATGGCGGGGAAGATCCGGAGGACGAGGAGGAAAAAGGAGGGGGCATCTTGGGAGCCTCTGGGTGCACTTTTGGGGCCTCCTGGGAGCCTCTTGGAGGCATCTTCGGGGCCTCCTTGGGCCTCTTGGCGGCCTTGGGGGGCTTCTCTGGGGCTTCTCTAGCCGTCCTAGGGCATTCTTGGCCAGTCTGACGCAGTCGGAAGCCGTCTTGGGAGCCTCTCTGGGCCGACTTGGGGCCCTCTTGGGGTGCTCCAGGGCCGTCTTGGAGGCCATCTTGGGCGTCTTGAAGGCCTCTTGGGCCGTCTTGGGGCCCTCTTGCGGCCGTCTTGGGGGGCTCTTGGGCCGTTCTGGGGCTATCTTGAAGGCCCCTTTGGCGATCTTAGGGCGCCTTTGCCCAGCAGCCCAGTGCCCTCTCCACCCCGATCTTCTCCGCCCCACTCCGCCCCGACCACTTTATTCGGCGTCGCACCTCCCCTCCTCCCCCCAGCGTGACCCCCTCCGCCCCGACCGCTTTATTTTCGGCGTCGCACCGCCCTCACCCAAGCGTTCCCCAGCAGCCCAGAGCCCTCTCCACCCCGCCCCCCCCCACCCCGACCATGTCATTTCGGCGTCGCACCGCACCCACCGCCCTCCTCCTCCTCCTCCTCCTCCTCCTCCTCCTCCTCCTCCTCCAGTAAGACAGCAGTGTGTTTTTCCTGGGATCAGCTTGTCCCAAGCCGGCTGCGGTTCAGGCAGAGAGCGAGGTGAGACGGGAGATGGGCACATGTGATTGACTTCCAGCACACCCCCTCGGAAAATACTTTCCGCACTGTGCAGGTCGCCTGTAAAGCCTGCTACATGCATTCACGGGCGTTAGATACACATGGTGCTCCTACTGCTCTCGCTCAACTCACTTCTGGGCAGAAGCATCCTCGATGCGCCGGCTCACGGCACCGAGGACCTTCATAAGGCTCTCTCATTTAAGGTAAGGAGTATCAGTCAGGACGTCGTTCAGGACTTCGTCCTGCGAGCGCCTCTTCGCCGACACCGATACCGATCGGTCTGCTGACGAGGATGACGAGCGACCGCGCTGGCGGCGGCAGGACCGAGACCGGTCGCGCTGCTCCTTCGGCTCGTCACACCCCTGTGCTTCCCGCTTACCTTCCTTCGGAGGCATTGGCGGCGGTGGCGGCGGCAGCGCCGCTTTCCAGGCTCTGTCCGCTGGTACTTCTGGCCACGGGCTCTTGCGCGAGGAAGTTTATTGAACGGGAACGGCGCCCGCTAGGGCATTAGCCTGATTATAGTCCATCTTGTGGAAGATCGCTGAAGTAAGGTGTTGCACCAGCCGGTACGTCAACGTTTTATCAAGCTGCTCTGGTCCTCCTTGCATTTCTGGTTTCTCAACTATGCTGTAAAAGACATTGCGGTCGGCGCAAGAAGGGCATCGCTTGAAAGCTAAAACAACTTCTTCTGAAATTGTCTGCATTTCGATAGCCAGGCACAACAAGGTGAACCTCTGAGCCGAAATGCTGTCGATACGAATTGTCAGAATTTCATATCGCATGGTGTTGGGAGGCAGAATGCTCATGCTTGCCTACCACACACACAAATCATCTTCTTTGGTTCGTTCAAACGTGCATGTTCGAAAAACTTCGTTCCTAAGTCTGGGCAGTTGTTTGCGCTGGACACCTTTCCCAAACGAGCCCGAGATGAATGGACTAGCTGCTGCACGTGCATATACTTAATATCGACGTGCTTGAGTTTGCCCAGCCCCAAGCGAGAAGCTATCGCTATCCCCGCGGAAGAATCGGATTTAATCCGCACCCTTATTGCCACACCACCAATTTCAGTGAGTATTGTCAGCGCTAATAAACCTTCGGCCGCTCCCGAGGCGATGGCATACAATTCAGCCTCTCTGGAGCTCTGGGCAATCACTGATTGGGTACGACTAAAATTCGTAAGGAGACATGGACCCCCAAACACATAACCGCTAGATGTGGATTTCCGTGTCGTTTTGCACGCAGCCCAATCGCTGTCTACATACACAGCAATGTCGTCTTTCAAAGATCCGCCGTTTTGCAAAAGCAGGCATTCGTGTTTGGTTCCTTGCATATGCCGCATGAGGTGCTTTAGTTTCCTCATGTCCTCCTTCGTGGGTGCCGCTAGTTTTCTCGCAAGTTCTTTCGTCGTGAATTGGATGTCGGGTCTCTCGGTGGGGATGTATTGCATCTTGCCCACTACACAGCGGTACTTGTGATGTTCTTGGCCCGTCAACTGTTCAAATTCTTCTCCAATCGACCCTTGCACAGGCATTGGGGTTTTGTGCCCAGGAGTCGAAACGGCCGAACATCCTTTCATCCCTACTACATCTAAAGCTTCATCAATGTATCCTGGCGCAGGGTTCACTGCAATACCGGTTTCTTCCAACTTATAACACTTACCTACATATGTAAAAACCGATGTGGCATTGAAGCGTTCACCCCTACGGAACAAAACATGCTTTTCAAGCTCATTGAAAAAATCAGTGACGGCATCATCATAACCTACAGTAATGGGATCGTCAACATGTACGCTTAGATACACATTTCTTTTCTCGCTCCAAAACAGTTGGGGGTCACTCCGGCACCGCTTGAAACCCAAACGTTTCACAAGAACCTCAGCTAGAAAATCCTGGAAGTTTTGCGATGCTTTCCGGAGCCCGTTCATTCCTTTCTGCATCTTCCAAATCCAGCCTTGGTATTGGGATTTCCACGGCTCTGGGGGTCTACAAAGCACCCCTTGGTCACTAATATCTGCATGCATGAACGCTACACTAAAATCTCCAACTCTGATGGTGTAGTTCATTCTCATCGCTATTGCTAAAATGATTCTCAAACCTGTTGGGGTCGGGGTTGCCGCGAACACGTCGTCCCGGACCTCTGCCCACTTAGAGTCTTTTGGTACTAAACGTGACCTGACCTCAGTTTCGCCACGTTTCTTGTGGACCCATCTTGTGTTGATGGGTTGCGAAGTCGCTTCCTCTTCTTTACACCACTGGTACACGCCAAAATGGTCAAGATGGCTCATTTCACGCTTCATGCTTGCCTCCACTAAGGGTTTCGGCAAGCCGTCAATTAGATCAACATCGGCATAGCAATTTCGCAGCAATTCTCCATACGTGTCATAAAAGTCGCACACGTCAGGATCGGATTCTTCGCAAAGTTGTTGGTCATCTGTCAAACCTAAAATCGGACGGATTTCTGCCTTGGTGGCAGATCCGCGGTCCTCTGGATGCTCTCCGTCAGCCTTTCGTTTCTTTCCCTGTTGTGCATTTTCCCGCTCGCTACGCTCATGATCCAACACTTCCGCTTGAATTTCAGCCTGACGCTTAGTGCCACCGTTATGGCTACTACTATTCCTACTCTGTCCTGGATGACCGCCGTTGCTTCTCGGGTCAGTCGCCGCAGGCGGCCCTTCAACCCTACACCTCACAAGTCTGTCGGGCGCCCCCTCGGACGTTTCCGACACCTGGAGGGCTCTTGTTGGAGGTTGGGATTCTGCGCGCTTTACCGAGTTTTGTTTGTTTTCTTCCCACTGTTGCCTTCTACGCCTGCATTCTGCTGAATGCGTGTTGCCGTGCGCCCCCTCGTGACACGCCTTGCAGTTGGGTGTTTTTCCCCACTTACGCCAAAACAAACGCAAATTCTGCTCCCGAGCAGTGAAACCAAGATCTCTAGACACTGGTGCCGGTGGAGACGGCACGGGGGATCCCCTAGAGGCAGTGCCTGGGCGATATTGCAAGTCCCAGGGTACCCCTTGAACCTGCCGCACAACAGTCACGTCGAAACGTGCGTTCTCTTCCCTTCTGCGGATGGTGCGCGTCGGGAAAATCCCGTTGGCGCTAGCGATGATGTGCTCATCGCTCCCTGTGGCTTTACCTATCCACACTCCACTCACAAACTGTGGCTCCATCTTAGCTGTGATCGGCCCAGCTTTCCGGCCCGATACGCACTCGCCAAACTCTACAACCATGCCGTGGTATGCGTGCCCTTTCACACCCTCGAAAGATGTTTTGCCGTCTGTGTGCTTCTGGAACCTACTGTGCAACCACCCGCAGTGACGAATCAACCATGGTGTGAGTATACTTGTATTTGTGAGTACCATGTTGTACCTTGACTCGAGGGATAGTTTGTGCGTGCGCAACAGTGCCTCCACGCTCTGGTGAAAACGCTCTACAGACCCATTGGCTTTCTCATGCCCTGCTGGTGTGTGCCGCACTTGCGTGTTACTTCTGCGCTTGCTTGCTACAACGCGCGCAGCATCTTTGATGGAAGTTTTGTCATCTGCCTGAACAGCAACTGTGCTCGTAAAACCTGCGTGCTCCAAATTTTTCACAATCAAATCTATCGCGTGCGTATCTGAAGACCCTTTGTTTTTCAGTTGAGTGCATGCCCCAAAACCTGGCGCAACAATTATGGTGGAGATGCATGTGATTAGATTGTCATCTTCGGCGCTCTTCACAAAGAAACAATCTAACTGCACTACCGGGTACGGGGAATCTTCCCCGTGCTTGTAGGGAGATTCATTCGTTTTTTTTTTTGACGCAAAAATCACACCAATCGCGAAACGGCATGTGAGTAAGATTATGCACGTCCCTTTCTTGTTTACTAGGTCCTTGGGGATCTTCGGGGCTACCGGAGTATGGGTTTCCTCGCTCTTTGTTGGCAATTACCTGGCATCCGTGGTTTCCTTGTCGTCGGACTTGCCGCGTGTGTGACTTTTCGTGGTGAACGCTGTGAGGAGAGTGCCATCTGCGCCTAGGTTTTCTTCTGGGTCTTGGAGAGCTGTCCAATCGGTTCTGTTCTCAAGGAGTTGCCACGGCGATGTGTTCCATTTGACCCACACGATACGAGTAGGAAACTGTTCAGCGGCCGTTTCTTTATTCAACCCCCCCGGAAGCCTCCCAACCGGAATGTGCATCACATTAGTCCGGGGGTGCAGTACGAATGGTTCTCCTTCGTTCGTCAGGAACCACATCTCGTTTCCATCGCGCGGCAACTCTCTTGGAAGCTTTGCTAACAAATCTGCTGGAGGGTCCTCCAAAGGCCTCTGGAACGCAACAGACGAGATCACATTCTTCATGCTCTCGGGAACGAGATTTGGATCGACAAACTTAGCTTTGGCACGATACAATAAATTATGCTCTTTCACAACAAAGACACCAGAACAGTTAGGGGAATTAGCCACAACTTGGGCATTCCCAAACGTGAAAGACATGTTATTTTGCTTAGCTAGGCGACTTACACTAATCAATGTCGTAGAAACATTCCGAAACACCCCGAATCACATTCGATCCGATCAGCTGCAATGGGACATCTTTACATTCCAGCCTCTTCATTTCATAACCACTCGCGGTTATTCCGTCGATCCCTGATGCAGGAATCATTTCTATGTGAGGGGCGAAGGCTGGTCCGCACACGTGGTCAAAAGTGCCAGTATCCAACAACAATAAAGATTAATGTGTTGCGTTGCGATGTGCTGTTGAATGTAAAGCCCCGGTTTCTTCTGAATTGCCGGGCGGCTCAAGAGCTGACATGAAACATTGGCGATTGCTAGGGCACACATCTGGAAACACACATGGTGAAACCGCATTGCTTGCAGCGACGAACCCCAACATGAAAATCGAGAACACCTGCAGACACATCATATTCCAACCCGTTGATATCAAAAAGGTTTCCCCCGATGGGGTGTTCATGTCTGCGTGCTGTTTGTGTTTATTGTGCGGTGTGCCTGCACGCGCGCGCAAAATCTGGGATGTGTTCACCATGCGCGTGTGTACACACTTACCCACAGGCTCGTATTCCGTACTGCTGGTTCCCCTTTGGTCTTCCTGCTCCGTGCTGGGGTTTTCGTCCGAACACAAACGAAACCATTGTGTTTCCCCGAAGCGTCCCTTAGAAGACCAGTTTTCCGTCTGCGTCCCAACATCCATGCATGCATGCATACGTACACTACCAAACTCAAGTTCAAGAAAACTCTCTCCTGACTGCTCTCCCTGATCGTCTTCACACGCGGGACACTGCAGCAAACTCTTCCGGCGGATATTGTTGCCCCTCATTCCAAGACGGGTTCTCCGAACCCCATTGGTCATTCGAAAGGGATTGGGGCGCAACCTCTGCTGACCTGTCACCTTTATTGTTTGCTTTATTCTTAGTGTTAAACCTACATTCTGATGTCCAATGAGTCCTCATCCTGCAAATGTCGCACCACTTGTGTGGCTGAGCTTTGCCACCAGCAGTCTTTCCGGAAAATTTGCCAGATCCTTGCCAATTGTTTTGAGACCATTGTCCGGGACGCCCCCAAGAGGAGCTTGCCTGTCCTTGCTGGGGGTCTCCTGATCCTTTCCCAGACCCGGCCTTACCTCCATAACTCTTGCCTCCGTACTCCCCTCCTTGATCCTTCGCTTTACCACCAAACTTTCCTGTCTTTCCTCTTGCATCATTTCCTTTTCCTCCTCCTGTCTTTCCTGTCTTTCCTCCTTTCCACCCAGACGTAAATGGATCGACCTCCATGGGCTTGGTCCTGGAATCGCTTCTGGATTTGGCGAAAGGGTTTTTCCAGTCTCGCTTTCCCTGGACATACGCTAGAATCTTCTGTTTGAGATCCTCATAGGTCTCATACAGCTCCGTGTTCAATTCAAAATGTCCTTTCATTGGTTCGGGAATCGTTGAGATGACTGCTGTGATTTTCACGTCATCGGAACATTCTTCTGGATTCGCGAGATCATCGTATTGCTGCACAAGAGCCTCGAACTCAGCCAGCTTCTCTGGCAAACAGTTCAAGCGATCGGTGGAGAAATCATAGCTCAATATTGCTGTCATGAGTCCTCGTCGCGTGTTGGTGTCTTTCGGGTCATATCGGGCGCATGTTTTCCGCCACATCTCGAAACCGTTTATTTTCTCAAGCTTGCGAAACACCTTAGCCATTTCTCCCTTCACGAGGCCTACCAAAATGTAAGCAAGATTTGCTGCATGCTGTTTTACAGGCGCGTCCATCGTTACAAGTGTTATCTCCTCCTGTCTCATTCTTGCGCGCTCCATGTGTTCCAACAGATCGCTGCTCACTGCACCTGCATAATTTTCAAACTGAAACGATCAATCCGGCCAATCAGCATCTCTTCCCGAACATTCTCTGACGTTCTTTCCGAGAAGTTTCGTGTCGATGACCCTTTGGGCCATGTCTTCCGTCCGGGACTTTTTCTCGAACTGTTCCTCGGGTTCCCGTGGATCTGAAACCTACGATTTTCGAAACCACAGCTCCGCTGCCATGTAAGACAGCAATGTGTTTTTCATGGGACCAGCTTGACCCAAGCGCGGTGCAGGCAGAGAGAGCGAGGTGAGACGGGAGATGGGCACATGTGATTGACTTATTGACTTCCAACACCTCCTCCTCCTCCTCCTCCCTCCTCCTCCTCCTCCTCCTCCTCCTCCTCTGCCCACCCTTCCCCCAGCGTGCCCCCCTCCGCCCCGACAGCTTTATTTCGACGTCGCACCGCCCCCACCGCCCCGCCCCCCCCCCCGCTCCCCCCCCCCCCCCCCCCCACACACACACCCACTCACACCCACCAGCTCCTCTGCTCACCCTTCCACCCAGCGTGCCCCTCTTCGCCCCGGCCTTTTTTGTTTGCCGTCGCACCGCCCCCACCGTCACGGGGACCACGCGAACCGTTTGGAGCGATCTCCAGACATTTTGGAGGCCATCTCGGAGATAGATTTCGAGCTATATTGGGCCATCTTGTCTGCCAACGTATGCTATTGTATCTTGAGCCATTTGGAGGCCATCTCGAAGCATCGGAGGCTCTCTTGGAGCCATCCTGGGCAATCTTGGGCGCTCTGACCGCTCGGCGCCCCCGTTCTCGATCAAGAAACAGGGAGAAGAGAGTGAGGGTACCCCGCCCCGAAGGAAAGAAGGGCTTTGCAAGAGGAAAGGAAACTGCTCCCAGAGGGCTGGTGGGATTTCGCCACGGCACTGGTGCCGCGCCCGCCCCACTCCGCCCCCATCCCCAGCTCCTCGCAGACGCCGACACTTCGGCGATGCATTGTAGTCAGGTGCGGAAGGGGAGGGGAGAGGGTGGAGGCAGGAGGAGGGGGAGGGAGGGAGAGAGGAGGAGGAGGAGGAGGAGAGGAGGAGGAGGAGGAGGAGGAAGAGGGAGAGGAGGAGGCGAGGAGGAGGAGGAGGAGAGGAGGAGGAGGAGGAGGAGGAGGAGGAGGAGGAGGAGGAGGAGGAGGAGGAGGAGGAGGAGGGAGGAGGAGGAGGGAGGGAGGAGGAGGAGGAGGAGAGGGAGGAGGAGGAGGAGGAGGAGAGGAGGAGGAGGAGGGAGGAGGAGGAGGAGGAGGGAGGAGGAGGAGGGCCCTCCAATTTCTTCTCTCCCCCCCTCCTCCTCCTCCTCCTCCTCCTCCTCCTCTTCCTCCACCTCCTCCTCCTTCCCCCTCCCTGTTGTGCAAGAGCCATGGCACGCGTGTCACTTGTTAATTTCTCGTAGGTGTTTGACGGTTTTTGTCCTCTCGGAGGCGTCTTGGGGTATGGGGGGGCAGTCTGGGGCTGTCTTGAGCGTCCCTCGAGAGATCTGGAGGCTCTCTGGGGCCGTCTGAGACCCCTCGAGACCTGGGGGTGGGCCTAAATGCTAGCCCGGCCCCCAGCACCCACATTTTTTGCAGAGGTCGTGGCCCCGGGCCCCCCCTGGCACAGACCTCGGTTATGTGTATATGAGGAGGGCAGGCGGGAGGGCGCAGGACAAGGAGGGAACGAAAGAAGACAGGCACGAGCAATGAGCGGACGGATGAAATGACTGATGCAGTCCTCTGGCTGCTGGAGGACCGTCCGTGGGCAGCACAGGGTCCTTTTGGGCCCACTGTGCGATTTCCTCTAGCGACCCACAGGCTGCGAAGTGCCTCCCCCCTTTCCGCGGTACATTTGCAACGCCTCCGGGTGGATCCCGTGCCACCCTCAGGGATTGCGCGGGCGCCCGACGCTGTTCGCTTGGTGGCTGCGGGGAGCCCTCGGGGAAGGGAACCAGTGTCAGACGTCTGAGGATCTCGCAAAAGGTCCGGCGAGTCCTTGCCAACACCAGCGATGACAAGACGAGGGGGGGGCCGGGATGAAGGGCGACCACCTCCCCATCCCGAGATACCCCAGGGCCAGGCTCTATCAGGGGATAGGCACAGAGGGGGCCGGAGAGAGGAATCGAGACAGGGCCACGCGGCTGCTGCCTCCTCTCCAGGAGAAGGCGAAGGCGTTCCGAAAGTTGTTGCGCGCCTGGCACCCGGACAAGAACCCTGAGAGGGTCGAGGTGGCGAAGGAGCGGGGCTCAGACTGCGGATGAGCCCTGGCACATGTGTTGTGACATGCTTTTCGCGCTGCTGGGGAACATGAGTTCAAAGATGGGTGGAGCCCTATGGAATTTGAGTGGGCAATAGACACCGCGCCTCGCCGATATCCTTCGATTGTCTTGGGATTGTGGGGATTTAGCTGCCGGGCAGGGGCCGTGATCCTCTCAGGACGAGGTTCGGTTCCCTGGAACAGCCTGGGTATCCGTGCGCTTGGCTCAGCGGCGAGCTGAATGATGCCGGGTAGTGGGATCCAAGCTGACGCTGGGATCGAAAGGTGACCGCGTGCATCGAGTCTGGGATCGTAGTTTTTCGATCGTGGCATTGTTGTCCTTAGCCTTTTTGTTTCTGTAGTGGCGCCAGTAAGTCTTGCAGTCGCAGCTATGTCTGAGGAGGGACGTGGAGCATAAGGAGAGAGCGTGGTGGAGCAGGGGTGAAGAGGACTGATGCTGAGGAGGTGCATAAGCGGTTTCAGAGGAGGAGGAGGAGGAGGAGGAACAGTAGGCGACTGAGGGTGTTGATCTCGAGGAGCAGGATGTGGATTGGAGACTGGGACGATGAAAATGATGAGGAGTCATATGATCAGGGAGGAGGAGGAGAAGGAGAGGAAATGAGGACGATGTTGATGATGCTGCTGGTGATGATGACGGTGACGGTGGCATGATGCTGATTATGTTGATGATGATGATGATGATGATGATGATGATGATGATGATGATGATGATGATGATGATGATGATGGCGACGAGGATGCTGATTATGATGATGATGAAGCTGATTATGACAACGATGATGATGGTGGTGGTGGTGGTGCTGGTGATGAGAATCATGATGATGATGATGAGGACGATGGTGATGGTGATGGTGATGATGGTGGTGATGCTGATGATGGTGATGATGGTGCTTCTGCTCTTGATAATGATGATGATGCTTGTGATAATGATGATGATGATGACGACGATGCTGATGACGATGATGCTGATGACGACGACGAGGATGTTGCTGATGATGATAACGATGATGCTGGCGATGGTGACGATGCTGATTATGCTAATGATGATGATGAAAATGTTGTTGATGATGATGATGATGATGATGGTGATGAGGATGCTGATTATGATGATGCCGATGATGACAACGATGATGACAACGATGACGATGATGATGATGATGCTGATGATGCTGATGATGATGATGCTGATGATGATGATGATGATGATGGTGGTGGTGGCGGTGGTGCTGGTCGTGATGAGGATGAGGATGATGATGACGATGATGATGATGATGATGATGATGATGATGATGATGATGATGATGATGAGGACGACGCTGATGTTGATGATGCTGAGAGTGATAATGAGTATGGTGGTGATGGTGGTGCTGGTGGTGATGAGGATCAGGATGATGACGATGATGATGAGGACGATTGTGATTATGATGTTGATAATGATGATGGTGATGGTGATGATGGTGGTGATCATGATGATGGTGATGACGATGATGGTGATGATGGTGGTGATGGTGCTGCAGCTGTTACTGCTGCTGATAGTGATAAGAATGGTGCTAGTGATGATGATGCTGCTGATGATGATGCTGGTGATGATGATGCCGATGATGACGACGATGATGATGACGATGCTGATGACGACGACGAGGATGTGTCTGATGATGGTGACGTTGATGCTGCTGATGGTGCCGACGATGATGATGCTGATGATGCTGCTGATGATGATGGTGATGCTGATGATAATGCTGCTGATGCTGCTGATGAGGATAGGGTTGATGATTATGATGATGATGCTGATAATGACAACGATGATGATGATGCTGATGGTGGTCGTGGTGATGGTGCTAGTGGTGATGATGATGGCGATGACGATGGCAGTGGTGGTGGTGGTGGTGGTGATGGTGATGCTGCTGATGATGAGGCTGATGATGACGATGATGATGACCATAACGACGACGATTGTGATGATGACGAGGATGCTGATGACGACGACGAGGATGCTGATGATGACGATGATGCTGGTGATGATGACGATGCTTATGATAATGATGATAAAGCTGATGCTGATAATGGTGAACATGAGGACGATAGTGATGATGGCGACGCTTCTGCTGCTGTTGATGGTACTGCTTATGATGATGCTGATGATTGTGATGATGATAATCACGAGGATGATGCTGGTGATATGACGATGACGATGACGACGAGGACGAGGATGCTGATGATGATCATGAGGATGATGCTGGTGATGATGACGATGCTGATGATAATTATGAGGATGCTGACGCCGATGGCGGTGATGCTGATGATGATGAACATGGGTGATGATGTCGACGCTTCTGCTGCTCATGATGTTCTGCTTATGATGATGCTGATTATGATTATGATGATGATGATGATGATGATGATGATGATGATGATCATGATGATCATGAGGATGATGCTGGTGATGATGATGACGACGACGATGAAGATGAAGATGCTGAGGACGATGATGATGATGCTGCTGATGACGATGATCATGATGCTGATGATGACGATGATGCTGATTATGATGCTGGTGCTGCTGATGATGCTGACCAAGATGCTGCTGATGATGATGACGATGATGATGATTATGTGGATGATGGTGATGATGGCGATACTTCTGTTGTTGATGATGGTGATGCTTATGATGATGCTGGTGATGATGGTGGTGGTGGTGCTTGCTGTGATAATGATGCATATGATGATGACGAGGATATTGGTGATGATGACGACCATGATGATGATGACGATGATGATGGTAATGCTGATGATGCTGATGATGATGTTGCTGATGATGATGACGACGATGATGATGCTGCTGATGACGATGATGATGCTGATAATGATGTTGCTGCTGATGATGCTGGCCATGATGCTGATGATGATGCTGATGATGCTGACGATGCTGATGATGATGATGATGATGATGATGATGATGATGAACGTCAGGACGATGGTGATGATGGCGTTGCTTCTGCTGCTGATGATGGTAATGCGTATGATGATGATGGCTATGATGATGATGATGATGATGATGATGATGATGATGATGGTGATGGTGATGATGATGATGATGATGATGGTGGTGGTGGTGGTGCTGCTGCTTGCTGTGATGATGATGATGAGGATGATGATGATACCAATGGTGATGCTGAGAATGATGATGACGACGACTATGCCGAGGGATGATGATGATGATGATAATGATGATGATGATGATGATGATGATGATGATGATGATGATTATGATTATGATTATGGTGATGATGACGATGATCATGATGATAATGCTGCTGCTGATGGTGGCGATTATGATGCTGCTGATGATGGTAATGCGTATGATGATGATACTGATGATGCTGATGATGCTGATGATGGTGATGTTTGTGATGATGATGATGATGACGATGATTATGATGATGATGATGATGATGATGATGATGATGATGATGATGATGATGATGAGGATGATGATGATGATGATGATGATGATGTTGATGTTGATGATGATGATGATGATGATGATGATGATGATGATGATGATGATGATGATGATGATGATGATGATGATGATGATGATGATGATGATGATGGTGATGATGATGATGATGATGATGATGATGATGATGCTGATGATGATGATGATGATGATGATGATGATGATGATGATGATGATGATGATGATGATGATGAACATGAGGAGGAGCAGAAGGAAGAGGGAAAGGATTCTTGGGAGGAGGAGGACCAGGAGGAGTAGGACGAGGACGACTAGGAGGAGGAGGAGGAGGAGGAGGAGGAGGAGCCAGGGAGGAGGAGGAGGAGGAGGAGGAGGAGGAGGAGGAGGAGGAGGAGGAAGATGGGGAGGTGGAATGTGAACGAAGTCCGTAGTTATCTTGGCTCAAGTCCGTAACGTTTGTTCAGGATGAGAGTTTAGTTTTTGCACGGAGGATCCGCAGCGCCTACTGTTCTCAGCAGTCGCACGTCCGATATGCATTGGCGTTCTCCCCACTCGTCTCTTTCACGATTTCTTCCTCAGCGGGCGCTCACTGAGGTTTCACCCGATGACTTCCAATTCTGCTTCTCGTGGCGGCTGGGTGTACCGGCCATGGACGTGGCGTGGTGAGGAGTCCGTCGGTGAAGAGACTTGTGCAGACGGATGGGGGGAGTCCCCTTGTCCGCATTGCGGGTGCAAGAAAAACCTCAAGCACTACGGGTGGTGCAAGAATTGCACAAGGGTGTGTTGCTTGCAGTGACCTCATGGGTGCCACGACCTCCTGGAGGTTGATGGGCACTGTCGCTGCTGGAGGAGGGCGCGCCCCGTTTCAGCAAGGAGGGCAACGGCAAAGGCAGGAACAAGAGCTTTGTCTGTGACGAGTCGCTGGCTCTTGTGGATGGTGGTGCTGCAGATGCGGGCGGCGACTCTGCGGGCGCCCCTCCGCTCCCGCCAGGTCGTGTTCCCAAGTTGGCGGCTGAAGTTTTTTCAACTGGGTCATCTCCCAGCGAAGCCGGGGGACGTGGCCGCAGCTTCTCGGTACAAGCAGATGGCGCCATCTCTCGCTCATTCAGAGGCGGGTCCACTGGCTATGGCCACCCAGTAGACATGCCAGCAGGCGCGCGCTGCGGTGCGCAAGAAGGGGAAGGCTTTCGATATCGAGTTTGACCAAGCTGAATAAGCGGCACCAGGAGGTGGAAGCTCAACGTCGCCGAGCTCCGGGTTTGCATAAGCAAGTGGATCAGGAGTACTTGCAGGTCGTCCACGAGCTCCAGGGCCAAGTTCCGCAAGAGCTGACTGCCGCAGCTAAAGTGTCGCTTAAAGACTTGATCGATGGCAAAGGCTTCGCTCGCTGACTTCATCAATACGGACACCTCTAACTTCGAGGGCACGGATGAGTACGAACCCGGCGCCTCGGTTTTGGAATGCGGCTACCAAGCGTAAGGACGCGCTGGACAAGCATGTGCAGGCGATGGCTAAGTCTCTGTTCGAGCAGGCCGTCAAGACCGCAGAGGACTCTGAGGGTTAAGCTCCGCGAGCACCTCGCCAAACCCCAGAAGATAAAGAATCATGGACGCAGGGTCGACGAGGAAGGAGGCGTGGCAGCACCTGCGGAGGGAGAGGCTGCAGGCGCGGCCGCTGGTGGAGACCCGGCATCCCCTCGGATGGGTGCCAGGCCTCCTGCCGCCGCCGCTGCCGCTCCTGAGCCTTCTGCTGAGCGAGACATTCGCCCGCGGGTTGAGGTGGAGATCTCCCCCCATCCACCCCTCCCTTCTGGTCGGGGAGGGGGCGGGATTTCGGCGCCCAGAAACGCCCGATTTCGCGACCGATTTCGCGTCCGATTTTCTCGTTTCGGTTCAGCAGGAAAGTATAGCAGACGCACATCGGACCCCGATCGGACGCCAAATCGTACGGAACTTCGGGCGCAACGTCGGGCGCAAATGGCGTCGAAGTTTTCTGCGCGGCTGAGGATGCGCATCGCGGTGCGCCGTTGCGAGGTTTGGTCGGGTCAAGATGTGAAACTCACGCGCGCAATCCAGCGTCGGAGTTTAGCGTTGTATCGGATCACAAGTGGCGATCTCGGGTCGTGGCAAAGTCGAACCGAGCGGATCAAATCAACGGATTCCCGCCGCGGAGCAGGCGGTGATATTTTTTGGGTTTTCACGCCGCGGCGCCAATATTCTATGCCAGTCTATGCCAATAGCATCGTCTTCGGTCGTCTCAACTTATCGCTCGTGCTTCGTCTTCGGCGATGAGTGCCGGTTGGAAATCACTTCGGGTGGAAGTTATTTCTTGCCCTCAGGGCGGATGTTCTGGAGGCGCGGCTGTCTTCGCAAGATCTCGGTCGGGGTCCCGCGGTTCCGCGGCCGCGTGTCGCCGGGCGTCGCTGCGAGGTCTGCGAGGTCCACGCCCCTATCCTAGCGCGCCGGCTTTCGTCGCCAGCTGTCTTGATTTGCAGCGCTCGGTCGGTTTGGACGCCGACATCGGCGTTTTCCTGGGTGACTTGGGCGGCTTTCTCAAGCCCTGGGAATGCGAGTTCATAGTCGGGGGGGCATTGACTTCGGCCCCGGCCTCGTCGAGGGCGGCTACCCCGAGCTGGCGGGGGGGCAGTTGGCCATCGACTCCACTTCTCCTGATCGCCCCCCCCGCTGAAAATTTCGGTTCCTTTGCGTTCGAGAATTTTTGCCCTGGGGTTCAAGAGTCCTCCGCCCCCATGCGCTTGCGATGCTCCAGTTTCATGGCCAGTCAGCGCCCGTTGAGACCCGCGACTTTCGGAGGCCGCCGCCCCCGCCTTCGGGCCGAGGCTTCGGGGGCGCAGCGCCGATCGGGGTGTTTGCGTGGATCTCGCGAGCGCGGCCATTGATGCCGCCCGTGGAGGCGATGGGCGGCGAGCCGCCGATCTGCTTGCTGGTGGGCGCGCTCCGTGGGCCAACGGGGCTGAGCTGAACTTGGTCAAACTCGCGGGGCCCCCCCTTCCCATCTTCTGGCCAAGAGGCCGCGCGATCGAGACCTTTTGGGGCCCCCTCCTTCTTCCGCCGACGACAGGGGTCCGGGGGCGAACGGCCCCGGGTGGCTCGACGCGCGCGGGAGCTCTCATGTCGGAGCTGCATGGCGCGGCCACGCGGGCCCTCGACATTTGCGCGCCCCTTGCTTCCCTGCCGCCGCGCGCGATTGCGGCGAGACGGTCGGGCGGCCGCGTTTTTCGGGGGGGGGCTTGTAGGTTGGCGGCCTCTTTCGCGGACCTCCCCGCGCGCGCTCTGCCGTGGGCCTGGCGGCCGAAACGCGGTGGTGTCAGGGCCGCCCGCAAGGCGCGGCCCGCGCTGGAGGCGTCGCAGAGGGTTGTCCTCCGCCCGATCGTCGCGCCCGCCTCGTTTGGATGCGATGCTTTAGGGCCGAGGCGGGGGTGGCGCAGGGCACTGCTTCAGGATCGGTCTCATTCGATTTTCCGAAACTCAGAAATATTATGACAGCGTCTCTCTCTGGATTATCCCAGGGGTCAGTGTAGCCAGCTGGGATTTTCCATTTGCATTTCAGGCCGCCCGTTCCCGCGGGTTTCGCACCGCGGGGGGCATCGTCGAGGGCCCTTTCTGTCTGTGCTCTGGGCCGGTCGCCGGCTGCTCTATGGCCGCGTCGTTTATCGAGGCGTTCGCGCTCGAGGTTTTCGACGGCCCCCCTCGGGGTCGGCGCCGGCGTCGACGCGCGTGCGGATGGCGCGGGATTGTCTCGCGCCGGGTCTGCTTCGGAGGTCGTCGAGGCCCTGGCCACCTAGCGTCGGCCGCCAGCTCGATTTCGCGGAGGTTTTGGGCTGCGCGCTCGCTCTAGATAAGTTCGGCTGCGCGCGTAGCCATCGCGCGAGTGCAGTTCAGCTGGAACAGGGGCTGGGCCCCATGGCGGGACAGCCTTCCCCCATCGGTGGCCAGCGTGGGATTGATTGCGCTGCTGGGCGATCTCTGCGCGCTTCGACTCAAGTTCTAATAGAGGAGCACCGCCAAGATGAAGGCCCCTCAGGCCGAGCTCCACAGACAAACCAAGAGGCCCCGCGGGCAGAGGGTCGCCTTGGGCCTCGGGGAGGGGTTTGTCTTGCAATCTCCTGTTCGGGGCCCCTGGTTGGAGCTATGCGCGTCTCGGAAGTTCCCGGCGCGTCGGGCCGCGAGCTGCGTGCCTTTCGCGGCAGGGCCGTGTCCGCCATCTCCCCCAGCGCGAGCGCCATGCATCGCCGCCGCCGCCAAGATCTGTAAACGTCTGTAAACATGCGCGATCCAGCTGGCGCAGTTTTGCTCAGGCGGACAGTCCGCGGCCCCCTTCCCGCCGCAGGCGGCAACGGGGCGCCTCCTCAGCGCCGAGGGCCAGGGCAGAATTCATCGGCGTTCGCGCGGCGGCGGCGCGTGCAATGCGGGTTCCAAGGAGGAGCGGCTTCTCTATGCCACCACCAAGAAGTGCTGTTCCTGCTTCTGGCACGCCCCCGCCTCGGCGCCCGCCCTCCGCGCCGCGCCCCGGTCTGCCGCGGGGCCGTGGCCTAGTCTGGCGCGACCCTGCTTCCAGCCATTTTTGTATTTGTTGTTCGCGCGGTTTTGGTGCATGAGAATTCGCCTCGCACCCAAGTCTCAGCGCCGTTCCCTCGCCGTCTTCCCCCTTGTTGAAGGTGGCCCTGCGTGGCGCGCCAGTGGCGCGCCGATTGTCAGATGGCGCGTAGAATTTTGGCCCGCGCAGACTCGTGCTTTTAAAAGGGGCGCTAAAGTTTTCAGGAATGCGCCGCTGGGGCGCCACTTTCGCTAGGGATGAGTGGTCCTGGTCCAAGGTCCAAAATCCGACTTCTGCGTTGCGCATTTCCACTCACCCAGGGGAGACGTTGCAGTTGCTCTAGCTGTCTCCGAGGCTGGTAGCCTCGCTGCGCCGCGCTGCCGGGCTTCGTGGTCTGGAGCGTCTGACGGGGAGACAACTGGGGATTGAGCACTGGTTATGCCGGGGCGCTGTCGTCTCCAAACTCAAGTCTAAGCGCGTTTGCCACAAGGGCCGCTCTACGGTGCGAGCTTTCTCGCGCGGCGCTATCTGGGCGTCCGCTTCAGCTCGACTCGCAGGGTGGCAGGTTCAAGATTGTTGCACCCCCTGCGGAGGCGGCCCAGATGCCATTTGGCATCGCATGTGGGGGTGTCCCGCCGGCGCTGGAGTGCGCGCTGAAACAGTAGAAAGTAGAAACAGATATTGTCGTGGTTTCGTTGAACATTGGATCCGGCGATTACGAATGGAGTATTTGGATGTTTGGGGCCTTCCGTCATCCTGGTGACTATTTGCTGGGCCTTATTCGGGCGGGAGGACTCAGGTCCACTGGTGCGTTTCCGAGATTTTGGTTCCTGGGGGTTTGGGGCCGTCTGCCACCTCTCCTGACCTCGGGGTCTTCTGGGGGCGGCCATTTGTAGATGGGTTTTGCGTTCGTCATCCCGTGGCCTAGCCGTGCCGTGCTGCGTGGTGTTTAGCAATGGTCGACTCTCGGGCTTCCCTCCCGCGCGAGGTCTCTGCTCCCGCCTGGCCCCCTTCTGCCCGCGGCGTTCCGAAGGCCTCGGTTCGCGCGAGCCCCCCAAACAATTTTCGTCGGGCCATTTTGCTTCAGGGGAAGACTCGGGTCGAAGGCCGTCTCAAGTTCTTGGCCAAAGTCGACGCTCATCAGGGGCTCCGGCGAGGCGGGGATTTCTTGGGCGAGAGATTCAGCCGTCTAGTCGACGAGCTGGTTGGCGCTGGGGCACAGCCGTGGCGGGGCATCCCGTTTTCGACGCCGCTGCCATTGAAGAGCGATTGGAAAAAAGGTTGCCGTGGCTGTTGTCGCTGTTGGTGCTGCCGTTCTTCCATTGTGGCCTCGGGTAGAATTCCCTGGGGCGGGGCGGGGGCCCCCCCCTCGCGCCCCTGCCGCTCCGCGGCTGCAGCGCCAGCGGGAGAAGATCGCCGGAGTCTGGCTTCGTAGAGTTTGCTTGAGGTGTTCTCTGGGGGCGGAGCGCCCAAAGGGCACCAGTTGCAGGGGCCGCTTTCGTCTAGGCCCCGCCGTGATGGAACGCTTGGGCCACAAAGTCGTCGCTCTGGCCTGCTCCAGTTTTTTTTTGGGGTCTTCGCGCGCGTGCTGTGCCGCTTCTACAGTTCGGGGGCCCAAGTCAAAGGGCTCAGAGCGTTGTGCGCGCCACCCATCGTGACGGGCAGCCGCAACTGGGGAAAGATCGCGTCGGGTAAGCATCCTGAGAAGCGAGGGATGGTGGTTGAGACCAACTGCTGTTTCGAAATGCCCGCTTCCCAGCACAGGGTCTCTGCCAAACCAGTTTCCATGGCAATTCTTCCCATGTTCCATGTGGAAACAATTGTTTTTACATGTTTTTCATGTTTCTTGCTTTCCCTGGTAGATTTCTGTGGCTCCGTGGCGCTGCCTTTGGACCCCACCTCGTACAATCAACATACACTTGCATCTGATTGTGAATGTTTCAGTTTGATTTCAAGTGTGAGGGTTTACGCATTGAATTCGATTTTGAGTCTTTCAAAATTGAGTGTAATTGTGGGGAACTGTGGTGGCGGCGCCGTGGGACTGCTGAAGCTAACCAGGAAAGCATGCCAACCATGAAACACTTGAAAACACATGTGTCTTCACATTGGGACATCGGAAATCTAGAGAAAACGCGTGAGTGACGCCATTTTTACTGGCACAACTAACAAAAACGCTGACAGTCACCGGTTTCCTTCTATTGTCCTCGTTTCATATGTTTTATGTTTTTCTTGTTTTCCTTCTCCTGCCTGAGAGTGCCCTGGGCCTTCCGAGCGGCCCATGGTCACTCCGCCCAGGTTTGAATTTAAGCAAAGACAGATAGTATGTAAGTTCTCGTTGTGTTCTCGCAGTTCACAAGACCAGACGGTTGTCATGTTGTAGGCTTTCGTTGTTTGCGAGAACAGAGGCCTCACAGCGTTCCTTTCTCCCTGGTTGGGGTCTGGGGCAGGGCTCACCTCGATGCCCTGCCACACCCGCCCCAAACCGTCTTGACTTGCAGGCATGCGCGCTCGTTCGGCTTGTCGTGTGCAGCCCCTGTGTGGCGCGCGCGCGCGCGTGTCAAGCACCCCTGCTCCCGCACCCCGTGCGGGGCTTCGAGGCTTACGGGGAGGGGCAGTTGCACAGCTATTTTCGTGGCTCTGCCATGGCGTCTCGTATGGCACCGCCCTGTGTTTGCACTGGTGCACGACGTTGAAGCCAAACAAACGTGGCAGGAGCACGACAAAAGGACCAGGAGGAGGACAAGGAGGAAGAGGAGGAGGAGCAGGAGGAGGAGGAGGAGGAGGAACAGGAAGAGGAGGAGGAGGAGGAGGAGGAGGAGGATGAAGAAGAGGTGGAATAGGATAAATAGAAGGAATAGGAGGAGCAGGAGGAATAGGAGGAATAAGAGGAATAGGAGGTATAGGAGGTATAGGAAGAATAGGAGGAATAGGAGAAACAGGAGGAATAGGAGGAATAGGGGGAATAGAAGTAATAGGAGGAAGAGGAAAAGGAGGAGGAGGAGGAGGAGGAGGAGGAGGAGGAGGAGGAGGAGGAGCAGGAGGAGCAGGAGGAGCAGGAGGTGCAGGAGGAGGAAAGAACGCTTCAGCTCCGTGGCGTCAGTTCGCCCAGCGTTAAAAAACACGAGGAGGCCGACGAGGCTCCAGGGGGAGCGGCGGGCCTCCCTGGGCGCAGTCGTAGCTCTCGCCGCCCTCCAGCCGACCGCGGGGCCTCGCGCAGAGAGCGGGCCCACCCCAGGGGGTCGGGCGCGCGCCCCTGGCGTTACTGCCGCGCGTGCCAGGGGTGCCCGCTCGCCAGCCGCAGGGCCGGGCCCCCTCGCGGCGACTCTGGATCTTCTGTCTTGGGCGCGTGTCGCCAGTGCGCCGCCGTCCTCGGCTAGTCCTGGTCGCTGCTTTTTGCCACGGAAAGGCTGGGAAGGAAGGTCGGCGTCGAAACCCGAGCCCTACCTTCGCCGATCAAAGATTCGGGCAGCTCGATGGGCGGCGGGGGTCGGGTTCTTGTCAAGCACGCGGCGAAATCCGAGACCCACCCCCGCTTTCCATCGATGCAGGAGAATCGATGGTTGGTGGGGTCAGGGTTCGGATGTCGCCAGCCAGAAAACTGAACATCGGTTCCTGCCCACTTTGAAGAGGGTTCGTTGTCGTTGCTGCCGCGGGCGTGGTCCATTCGGACAGCAGGCCGCTTGCTCAACAGCGGCCGCTGTCGATTTTGGACAACATTTGCTGTTGGGCATCGCGCCCATTTTTTCTGCACTAATGCCGGGCGTCCAAAGCTGTTGTCGATGGAGGGGTGACAAAAGGGAGGGCCCACCCCAGGAGGTGTTCCAGTTTCTGCAAAAGGCGGGCAAGCTGTAGCCCCGCGACGGGCAGCTTTGGCTGGCACCTTCCTGGAAGGCAGCAGGCGCGGCGGGCGCGGCTTCTGTGTCCATCTTTCCTTCTGGATTCTCCCAGCTCTTGCCCGCGGCACCTTCCACTCACCTCGTTTCCGCGCTCATGCCTTCCATTCTGATGGTCTTTGCCATCTTCCGTCTGCGATGGCCGTCCCCTTCATTCATACCTCTTGCATCACCCCTCTCTTCGGCCCGCTTCAGGATTTTGTTGTTGCCGCTCCCATCTCCATTCTGCGCTCATGTGCAATATCCGCTTCCCTCACCCTGACCTTTCCCCCTCTCGCCCAACCTGCCCGGCTTTCCATCGCGCTTTCTTTGTCACAACAATGTCCCTCAGCCATTTCGCTCTTCGCTGATGTCCCCTTATCTCTGCCCTGTCTGCCAGGGCCGCCTAAAATCGATTCGATGATGTTCGATTCGTCAGCTTGGCCCGTGATTCCGATTTGTTTGATTCGGTTCGGCTCGTTTCACCAGCATCGGCCAAGGCTGGCCGGAGCCAGGGGCCCGCAATCCGATCTCGATTGCGAAGGCCTTACGGTCGGTGCCGCCGACCCTGAAGGCGGGACCTCCCCGCGGCGGGGGGGGCGGGGGCGGTATTCTGACCAAGGGCCCCTGGGCCCCGGCCCCCCATCGTTTCACCAGCATCAGCCAAGGCTGGCCTGAGCGCCGGGCCTGCGATCCGATCTCGATTTGGTTCGGGACGATTGACTGTCGATCTGATCCGGTTATGCTCCGATCTGATTTCGCGGTTCGATCCGGCTCAGGCTTGCCTGCCTTGCACCGCGTTGTTCTTGTGTTGTCTGTCCCTGCGAGATTTGCACATCCCCACCGCTTCTGGATCGGTGTAGATGCCTCGCTGATCAAGTCAGGGGGGCGTACACGCCGCTTCTGGGCCCAGAATGGGCCTGGCAAGCGGCGCTGGACATGTACAGAGCTCGGTGCTCCTTCCTATCTGCCCTGCCTGCCTCCCGCCGCGCTCTTCGTTCGTTTCCCTCTCCGAACTTCGCTTCCCCCTTCCCTGACAATCCGACGATATGTTGTGCTTTTGATGGGCGGCCCCAGGGGTGCGCTGTATGCTAGGATGGGTCAGAACAGAGAGGAGATAGAACAAGTGGAGCACATGCCCTTGTGGTGAAGCACATCCTAGCGTCTCGGTCTCCACCCAACTCCTGCCCTTCCCCGTCGCCGCTCCCTGCCGCCTCTTCTCGTGCGCCGGGCAGGGCCTGAGCTGGCTGGGACGCCCCCGTCCTTGCGTGGTGCCGCTTGGGAGCAGTGGGCGGCAGCCTTTGGCTAAGGTTGCTGTTTCACAATCGAATGGTCAGCTCTCGGTATCTGCAGGCCTGCCTCGTGGGAGGGAGGATCATTATTTGACTGATGCTGCCTGTTGCTGCAAGTAGCATCTCGCTCTTGCATCTCGCAATGTGAAATTATGTAATCGCTTCGCTCATTACGCCGGCCCATATTGCCTCGCCGCTGTCGTTTGTCGGGGTGTTTATCAATGCGGTGCGGTTGGGCGGCTGCTATTTTTCTGAGGCGGTGGGTGGCGGGTCAGAGGCCTCACGGATGTTGGTTGGGCTCTCGTGGTTGGCCTCTCAGGGGCCTTTGGGAGGCAGTTTCGAGGCCTCTTGGGGGCCGTGTTGGGGCCTCTTGGGGCCTCTTGGGGGCCTCCTGGGGCTTCTTGAGGTGCCTCTTGGAGGCCCCTCGGGGCCTCTCGGGGGCCTCTTGGGGCCTCCTCGGGGCCTCTTGGGGCTGAAGGCTGGACTTTTCGGTTCCTGGTCCCCTTCTTGGGCCCCTCTTGGTGCCGTTTTTGGACTCTCTTGGGCTGTCTTCGGCACCTCGTGGGCTGTCTTGGGGCCATCTTGGGCCGTCTTGGAGCGCCGGTAAGCCGAGAAGGCGGGAACGCCAAAAACCGTCAGAAACTGAAGGGAAAACGTTAATTTCTGCCTCTGTGGGCCCTCTTGGAAGATCTTTTGGAGGCCTCTTGGGGCGTCTTCAAGGCGCTTTGGGCTGTCTGGAAGCAATCTTTGGCGTCTTGGATCGCTCTTGGACCGTCTCGGACCATGTTGAGCTCTCTTGGAGGCCACTTGAAGCGCTCCTAGAGCGCTCTTGAGAGCCCGCCGGGACCTGGTCGGGCTCCGCCCGGGACCTGGCCGGGACCTGGCCGGGACTTGCGGGGGTACTTTTCGTCCAGGGACCCCCCGGGGCGGCCCCGCGTGCGCGAACTAGAAATATTGTCAACCAGTTACCGGAGATCCTAGCACGCCCTTGGCCCGGTGGACCGGCGAATTGTTTGCATGTGCCTGGAGGCTGTCACGCGAGCTTGCCTGCACAGGATAGTTGGTGGATGACATGTTTGTCGAGGAGTGGTTGGAGTGCTAGATTTTCACACAACAGAATGAATATTATCATATTTGCCAGCATAGCCAGAGCGACATCTTTCAGTCACGTTTGGACTTGAGCTTCGATCTTGCTTTGGTTGGTCTGTTGGCACAGGCAGCGTTGCCGTGAATCACCGGGCACCTTTTGTGAGCATGTGTCCTGTGAAGCCAGACTGATCATCCGAGCCTGCTCTCAAGCCGCAATCGTCAGCGACGAGGGAGCGGCAGGGGCAGGGATCGAACGTTCGGTAAGGGAGGATTTGCTGGTCCGCCCTAACGCGGATACTGGCGGCTTGCAGCGAGTGGTCGAACGGCGAGTTTTACGAGTGGGACCTGAAGATACTCTGGAGTGGCGCCTCCTGGGACGCTGATAATCCAGCCTCGGTGTCCTGCTGCTGGTTCGCTGCCCGCAGGCGTGGGCGGAGTGGCGAGGCAGAGCACGCCGGGTCTGCCAGTGAAGGTGTGCGAGGTGATGTACGAGAGAGGTAGTGAGAGCTCGCGGATGCTTGCGATGGGGACTCTGGAGAAGGGCGACGATGATGATGCTGCTCATGATGACGACAATGACGATGACGATGACAATAATGACAATGGCGATGATGATGAAGATGATGATGATTATGTTGACGCAGATGATGATGCTGATGATGATTATGATGATGATGCTGACGATGATGCTGATGATGATGAGGATGGTAATGATGATGATGCTGATGGTGATGATGATTATGATGCTTGTGATGCCGATGCTGCTGATGATGATCATGATGATGCTGATGATGCTGATGATCACGACGATTATGATGATGGATTATGATGATGCTGATGATAATGATACTGATACTCATGATGATGATGATGATGATGATGATGATGATGATGATGATGATGATGATGGTGATGTGCTGATGATGCTGATGATGATGCTGCTGCTGCTGATGATGATGATGATGATGATGATGATGATGATGATGATGATGATGATGATGATGATGATGTGATGAGGAGGTGGAGGAGGGGGAGAGACAAGGACGAGTAAGCTTGCAAGGGCGAGCCCCAAAAAGAGGGCGGTTGGCCAGGAGCGGCTTGAATCCCCCCAGAGAGGGCAGCAGCTTAGGATGGGGGGGGGGGGACTTTGATGAGTATGCAAGCAGTAGCAAGACAGAGCGTGCCAGAATTTAGCCTGTCTGGCATACTCGCTCCTCCCTCCCTCCCGATCGGAACACCGTAAGGTAGAGGGGAAGGATCGGAGGAGGTAGGGGTCAGTCAGGATAGGGGAGAGGCTTGCTGATCTCGGGCCTCGCAGCACCCGCATGACTTTCGCCTTTCCTTTTTGTGTCCCTCCTTTTCCTTGCTTCTTGGACCTGCCTCTTCGCAGTCAGGCCACCGTGTCCTAGTCCTAGTCCTTTCTCTTCCTTTCATTTGCCTCCCCCAGTCTGTCCTTGTCCCTGCTTTGGCCACGCCTTCTCCTCCGCTCCTTCCTTTTGCCTGCCTTAATCCTTCACGTTGTTTGGCTCCTCCCGGTCCCACATGTCATGCACCCGTACCGTCGTTGACAGAGCCTGCAGTCAGAGACAAGATCTTAGATTTTCTTGCATCCCAGTGGAACACGTACAGCCTGGATGAGGAAGGACGGAAAGAGGGAAGGCGGGGCTATCGGAGTCGAAGAGACGGGACGTGATGGGGGACGGATGGGGATGGATGGGGATAGAGGGAAGGAGTTGGGAAAGAGGGGAATAAGGACGTTGGCGTTCGTAGGGATGAGGATAATGCTGATGGTGATGAGGATGATGCTGATAATGATGACGATGATGATGCTGCAAATGATGAAAACGATGATGATAAAGATGATGAGGATGAGGGCGAGGATGCTGTTGATGCTGCTGCTGATGAGTATGATGATGTTGATGATGATGACGATGACGATGATGACGACGATGACGATGACGATGACGATGATGAAGATGAGGATGAGGATGATGATGTTGATGCCGATGCTGATGATGCTGATGATGATAGAGCTGATGATGATGATGATGATGACGTTGACGTTGACGTTGACGACGATGACGATGACGATGAAGATGACGATGATGAGGATGAGGATGAGGATGAGGATGAGGATGAGGATGATGATGATGATGATGATGATGATGATGATGATGATGATGATGATGATGATGATGATGATGATGATGATGATGGAGGAGGGATGAGGATGGATGGGGAGAGAGGGAAGGATCGGAGAAAGAGGGGGAGAAGGACGTTGGCGAACGTATTGATGATGACGACGATGATGATGATGATGATGATGATGATGATGATGATGATGATGATGATGATGATGATGCTGATGCTGATGATGATGATGATGATGATGATGGGCCTGATGCTGATAATGATGATGATGATGATGCCCATGCTGATGATGCTGATGATGATGAGATGATAATGATGACAATGATGATGGTGGTGTTGATGATGCTGCTGATGATGATGATGATGATGATGATGATGATGATGATGATGATGATGATGATGATGATGATGATGATGATGATGATGATGATGATGATGATGATGATGATGACCCGACGAGGAGGAGAAGGAGGAGGAGGAGGAGGAAGAGGAGGAGGAGGCGGAAGAGGCGGAGGAGAGGGAGGAGGAGGAGGAGGAGGAGGAGGAGGAGGAGGAGAAGGAGGAGGAGGAGGAGGAAAAGCAGGGCGGGAATGAACATCTAGGGAGGAGGGGGGAGGAGCGGGGGGAACAGGAGGAGCAGAGCAGCTGAGCCCTGCAGAGCTCAGGGGGCGCCAGAGGGAGGGGAGTCCTGGACGTGCCCGCCCGCACCGTGCGCTCGGGCGCCCTGGCCATTGAGGCTCCCGCCGCGGCGGTGCTGAGAGGCCCTGTTCGGCCCCGCCTGGCGCGTCGCCCGAGCGGGCGCGCGAGCCGGAAGACCACGCCGCTCCGCCAGAGATGCGCGCGGGCAGGCAGGGCGGAGGGAGTTGCGCAATGGGCGGGTGGTAAATCGAGGGCTCGCGGTAGGGCGGAGGGAGTTGCGTAATGGGGGCAGGCAGGGCGGAGGGAGTTGCGTAAGGGGGGGTGGTACATGAAAGGGGGGATCGAGGGCTGCAGACAGGGCCCAGGGCATAAAGAGAGCCCCCCCCTGGTCGGGGCTCCAGAGACGGGGGTCAAGGCAAACGGGGGTCCGTCAGATGGGCGGATCTTGCAGGATCCTGCAGGTGCACTGACCTGGCTTTGGGTGCAGGCTCCTGCAGGATCCTGCAAGGCCTGACTGACCCAGGTTTGGATTGACCCGGGTTTGTAGATCCCCGACATGGGGCCCGAAGGTGCAGGAAGGGTGCACCTTTTTTCCCCCTCCCGCCGTTCATTGCCCCCCCCCATGAAGCAGCGCCCGAGCCAGAGATGCGCGGGCAGGCGGGGCGAGATGCTGGGGCTGCTGGCAGTGGCGGCCGTGGACTCCGTTTCTTGTTAGTTTTTTTGTTGCCCCGGAGGGAAGCCGAAAGTTTTCATCGGCTTCAGGCGGCTTCCCAGTTTCGGGATGCTTTCCGGCAGCTGCGCTTTGCCGAGAGCTCCAGAGGTGCTCGGTTCGCCCGGAACGGCTGCTGGAGGCCCGAAGTATGTCCCGAAAGCTACCAGGAGGGGAGGGCGGAGGAGGAGGATGAGGAGGAGGAGGACCAGTAAGCCCAAGCTGCATCAACGATGTTACAGTAACCCCTCCCTGCAAGTTCCCTCTTCATAGGTCGATCACTGTCTGGTAGTCTTAAATTGTTCCAGGGCAGAATGTCTGGGGCTTCAACGCCGTGACTCAACGTGACTGCTGCATCTGGTCAATCCTACGCTAAGGTGCCAGAACACAATTCCTGGGACTTCAAACCAAGGCGTCCTTCAAACGGTTGCACAGTTTTACGACGAATGCGCGCGGCGCTTAGGCAAGAGCCACGTTTTGAACAGGAGCCGCCCTCACTCCTTGAAATTGTTTCAAACTGTCAAGACGAACGTACGCGGCGCTAACGCGAGAGCCTCCGAATGAAAACGGACCGTCCTCCACGCGTGGAATGCTGTATATTTCAAGCTTCAGGATGATCAGAGCCAGTTGGTTTATCCCAGGGCGATGACGGCCGTCACTTGGGAGGGGTGGGGGGAGGGGGCCGATGACGTCACGTTTCGCGCCGGCGGCGTCTGGGAGTGCCTCGGGATGACAGGACGGGTAGCAGCAGCATGTAGGTGGTGATCTGCGCCACAGTGGGTGTGTACACCACAGTGCCTGTGTGCACCACAGCGCCTGTGTATACCACACCGCCTATGTACACCACAACAGCCGCGTGCAACACAGCGCCAGTGTGCACCACAGTGCTCGCGTGCACCACAGCGCTTGTGTACGCCATGAAGCCTACGTGCAACACAGCAGCTGTGTGCACAGCATCCGTGTACACCACGTGCCTGCGTGCACCACAGCGCCTGTGTACGCCACGGCGCCTGTGTGCACCACAACACCCGTGTGCAACAGAGTACCACTGATTGTTGCATATAGAATGTTGAAAGGAATCCGTATGACAAAATGGAGCGCCTGTGGATTCCACAAAAAACAATTGTTTTAGATTGGGTTTGGAATCCGTATGGACGCATGAATCTACGAGTCCTCCCGAGTCTTCCAATGTCATCCTAACTCTTCCCATTTGCGTCCAGAAGGCTCCCGCAAAATTGGCCGTCCGAAAACCAAATGGCCTTGATGCAATCGACCATTCTGCGGTGCACGCTGAAATGCGCACGTGCTCTGTAGCGCCGACGCGCGCGATGGGGGGGAGGGTAAAGGGGGAGGAGGATGAGGAAAAGGAGGGGGAGAAGGAAGAGAAAAAGGAGGATGAGGAGGAGGAGAAGAGGAGGAAAAGGAGGAACAGGAGGATGAGGAAGAGGAGGAAGAAGAGGAGGAGGAAGAGGAAAGAAAGGAGGGGGCGGAGGCGGAGGCGGAGGCGGCGGATGCGGAGGCGGAGGAGGAGGCGGAGGCGGAGGCGGAGGCGGAGGAGGAGGCGGAGGCGGAGGAGGGCGAGGACGAGGACGAGGACGAGGACGAGGACGAGGACGAGGACGAGGACGAGGACGAGGACGAGGACGAGGACGAAGGAGGGAGGGGAGGGAGGGGAGGGAGGGAGGAGAGGGAGGAAGGGAGGGAGGGGGATGAGGGGAGGAGGAGGGAGGAGGAGGAGGAGGAGGAGGAGGAGGAGGAGGAGGAGGAGGAGGAGGACGAGGAGGAGGAGGACGAGGAGGATCAGGAGGATGAAGAGGAGGAGGAGGAGGGGGAGGCGGAGGAGGAAGAGGAGGAGGAGTAAGAGGAGGAGGAGGAGGAGGAGGAGGACGAGGAATAATAATAAGAATAAGCAGACGCATAACAATAATAACAATAATAATCATACTAATTCTACTAATAGTAATAAGACTAATAATGATAGTACACATAATATATACTTAATCATTCATAATGCTAGTAATAATGACAATAATACTAATACTAATAAGAAGACGTCGAACGAGAATACTAATACTAATAAGAAGAATGATACTACTAATGGTACTAATGCTAATCATAGTCTTACTAATACGTGTGATACTACTACTACTAAGGCTATGAAGAAAAAGAGTAACCATAATAATAAGCATAGTGAGGAGAAGAAGACGACGAAGAAGACGACGAAGAAGACGAATAATACTAAGCAGAAGAAGAAGGACGAGGAGGAGGAGGAAGAGGAGGAGGAGGAGGAAATGGAGGAGGAGGAGGAGGAAAAGGAGGAGGAGGAGAGACGTCTCGCCCAGGAGTGCGCCAGGACCCCAGCGTGCCTGCAGAGAAGCCGCGACCCATCATCGTACTTCACGACGGCCATGTCACCAGCGTGGCACCGCCGCAGGCGCGCCGCCCGTACCCGCGCACATGTATTGATTGCAGTATCGAAAGCACAATCCTTGTTAGCGAACCACGACAGCTCCCCCCTCTTTGTGATAAACCGTGGAGGACCCCAGCTGATGTGGGACTGCCCATGCGGCAGGTATGTTAAAGGTCATCATTGGCAGTGTCTGTGCGGTCGTGGATGGGAGGATCGTGTTGCGCCGCGTCCTCAAGAGCGCGACGATCATAGTCGTGCGCGTCGAGCAGCTCAGCAGGACCACCAACATAAGGATATCAAGAAGGAAGAGCAGGCAATCAAACAGTTGATTGGCAAAACGGTGACAACGAAAAGGTCAGAGGCACACGAAGCAATGCGATGGTTGGGATATCATCGCGTGACCACAGATATGCCTGGTTTGAAGAGCTACGAAGCCAAGGCGAAGCAACGCATGTTCGCCATTGGCAGGCTCATTACCACAGCTCGCAACGCAGGCAAAGATGATACGTCGGCCCTGGTCCGTGAGTTATCGTGCTTGAAGTATTTAATGGGCACGACGGAGAAGTTGAGAGATCAGCTACAAAGTTTGAAGTTCAAGTGCGGCAAGTGTCTGGACCACATCAATAACTTACATAGCTAGTTGGGAGAGCTCCAGTCCGACTACAGGCAGAGCGAGAACGACCTACATGCGTGGCAGGCAGCTATCAACGAGCTCGAAGAGTTGGATGATTATATGACTGGGGAAGAAGGGGTCGCAGGGCAGTTTGGCGCGCGCATTGGAGTGGGTCCGCGGACTGAGTCTAACACCTCGTTTCCCGCCGCTACCTCCGGCCCCGAGACAGTCGAGCCACGCCCGGGCGACAAGCGGCAGAATGAGATTTCCGCTTCTCATGCCAACGCCGCCTTTTCCACAGCAAGTCGGGGCAACGCAGCCGCCGTAGTCGTCGACGCCATCTAGCGAGGTTGCGCAGCTCAGTGGAAGGATGAAACTACTAATGGAGAAGCAGTATGCGACGGAGCAGCAGATGGCGGTCACCATTGCTTCTCTGTCCCCAAGTGCGACCGCGGCCCCGCCGAGTGGGCCCGTCCCGAGTGGATCGTCAGGCGAGCAACCAGCGGTGGTGCAAGTTCCGAGTCCGCCCAGCACCCTCGCGGCGCAGGCCGACGCGCCCGCCCCGCGCATGGCCGCCGACAACCGCGCCTCGCCCGCGAAGATCGCCGAGGATCCCTACGAGCTCTTTCCAGGGCCCCAGGACATTAATACCTTTTTTACAAAAAATCCCTTGCCCAGCCTCGTGGCGCCCGGGCCGAAATGACGCCCGCGCCGGAGAGCGCCGGAGGGCTGGCGGAGTCGCGCGCGAAGCGGAGTCCGACGGGGGCATGTGCAGGGGGGGGGGGGCCTGTCGCAAGGCCCCCATGCATCGAAGAAGACATGTAGATTTCGGGATTGCATCGCTCGAGCTTTTCTCCAGGGAATGAACTCCCGCCTCCCTCTCTTAGTTTGATTCTCAGGTATCCCTCTCGCGGCCTAGGCAATTGAGATCGCGTCTCAAACGTGCGTCTGGGTCTCCCTCGGATGACCCAGAATGGCCTGCTGTTCCAGCGCTCAAAATTGCAGGAATTCGTTGCAGCTCGCCCGTCCAAGTGTCTCCCGGCGAGGCGAGTGTAGGTCCGTCAGCGGGTGGCCATCGACGTCCGGCTCCTGGCCGCTACGGGGGAGAGGGCGGACATTGCGGGGGTGGGGGCACTTCGAGCAGGCCTACCTTTGAAGCTCGTCGCGCGCTTTGCGCTGACGAGCTCGCACGGGATTTGGATAGTCAGACTCAAGAGTATTCACCTTCGCGGGCAATTGGGAATGCGGCGTCTCAGATTTCTGATTTCACCGCGGCCAGTGGGCGCGAGGGGAGGGGCGCATTGTCCGAGCACCCCGCGTTTGACGCTGATGCAGCGGATGCAGTCAATAGTGCGGTATCAGGGGTTTTCCGCGATCCTGCCGCATTGCGTTCGCTTGACTCCGCTGCCATTAGGCGACGCTTTGAGGGGTGCCGGCCGCCCTGGAACTAGCGACCTCCGCGGCTCCTATGTCCTGGGCGCTTGATCTTCCTGAGGGCCCCCCTTCGAATAATCTGACGACGCGCGCTGATCGCATTCCAGTCGCGGTTGCCCCTGAGTGGCAAGCTGCGCAGGCCCGCCAGATCCCCGCCGCTGAGAAGTTCGATCGGGGGGCCTTCCAGGGCCCCTTGAAGGCGGATCTTTAGGCGGGAGCTCACTGGGTTGCCTGCGGTGTCTTGGGAGGTTCCCGTATCCGCTCACCGCGTGGAGGTGTCTCATGGAGTCATGGATGCGGCTGCCGAGGCGTTCGGATTTCCACCTCGGAGGCCAAGGCGGCCCCGCGTGTCTGAGGGGCCCCTGCATCTTATCGCGGCCAGAAGGGGGGCCAACAGAGTGCTCGAGAATGTTCCCTTCCTTGACAGTGGACAAGGCTTCCCGCGTGAAGTGTTAGCCCACTAGAGAGGGCGTTGTGTAGGCGGCGACACCACAGGCTTTGCCATGCGAGATGCTGCCCAGGGGTGGCGGCCGCAGTCTGACCAGCTTCTTGCAGTCCTGCGGTCCTGGGACTCGGGTGTCTCGTGCGACTTTGGTTGTGTCCTGGGGCTTTGTAGCGTTTCACATTTGGAGCCGAGGATGCCTTGGCTGCCGCTCTAGAGCAGGACCGATTCAAACATTTAGAGTGCAGGCGGGCGCCATCGGCGAGGCTTGAGATTTTGGCTTGCCGCGGCGCGAGTGGCCGGAAGTAGGCCGCCCAAGATGCCGACCACTTCCCCTCGCGCCGCCGCGGACGACGGTGCGGCTCGTCGCGCAGAGTCGGACCTCGCAAACAATCTACATCAGCAGTTTGCCGAGGCCGAGCAAGGCAAACCAGCAGATGCCCAATGGGGCTGAGTAACATTCCAGCTTCGCGCTTCCTCTCTTGTCCGATGACGCCCCCAGCGAGCTGGATATTTTTGCGCCCATGGTTCGGCTCGTGTCCTTGATGAGGGGGGCCCGGGGGGGTCGACAGCCCGGGCCTCGCGGCCCCCGCCCGGACCTCTCAAAGCTGGCGCCGATGGAGCTCGCGAAGGTTCTGCGCCCCCTTTTGGCGAAGGCCACCATGACCTCGAGGGGGCCGCTCGCTTTCAAGGATGGGCGCGTTGGGTCGTTGCTCCAAAGGCAAAGGGTCGATTGCTTTGGCAGCTAATCAAAGAAGTGCTTTGAGGGTGAAAACTCTGCGCGAGCTCCACCGTCGGCACTGGCGCGGGTTATCGCTCGATTGCCTCTATGCCGCGTTGCTCGCCCAGCAGCGCGGGCCTTCCTGGGGGATCGTGCGACGTGGCTGCATGCTTTGTTGCATCCTATTGGGCTGCCGCTCAAGCGCGGTCGCTTTCCTCGGCGTCTCTCTTCCTGGATCTCGCGGCAGCCTTTCATTCCACGTTGAGGCAGTTAGTCGTGATCTACCCGGAGAGGAGGCTATTTTAGATGAAGCGCTGAGAGAGCCCCCCCGACCCCCCATTCTGGTCGCGGGCGCGCGTGCTCACTTAGTTTCGGGCCCCATCTTCGAGCGGGGCATTTAGCGCCCGCGCCATGTCGCCTTGCTCGGGGAACCTCAGCGAGGGGCCTCCTGGGCCGTTAGGGGAGTGGATGGTTTCGTGATCCTCCGCGCAGGGTGTAGACCAGGCGCTGCGCGGGCAACGGAGGTAACCGAACACCACGGAGATGAATCCCACAGGGATAATAAAGTTCGGGGTCGCGAGGGGATGATGCATGTTGCCCACCGGAGGCCAGCGTATGGGAGGAGAAAGAGATGATGTTAAGAGGACCGAAAGCCGAGGATCGAGGATCGAAGAAGTGTTGGTTCCGCTTGAGACATCCTTGATAAACTGATCGTTTCGCTTGAGGCTGCCTCCACATGTTTTGGTTTCGCTTGACATCCTCGACAACGTCTTCGCTTCGTTTGATGTTGCTATCTCAACACAAGAAGGAAATGAACCTCGATGGTGAACTTTTCCCATTGATAAAAAGGTTCGGCCTCCGCGCCCCGCGCCCCTGACCAAACTCTTCTTGGCCGTGGATAGTCAGCTCTAACCTGGAAAGGGGGGTCCTTTTCTATAATCGGCACAAGGTTATTCCACGTTGCCTTTGCGAGCGTCCAGGCTGATGTAGAAGCAAAGATGGATGGCAGAGGATTTCGTTGGGCACCAGATGTCAACGCCAAGCTTTTCTCTATTGCGTACGATGACAGCGAGGTTGCGGCATCCGTCTCGTTGGTCGGCGACCGCCCCCTCAGTGGCTGCCCAGGATCCAGGGGAACTTCTCCGAATTCTTAGTGGGGTAATTGACAGGGTTTTCGTTGTTTGTGCTCGCCATGGTCTTGCCCTCAGTCCCGCGAAAGCTGAAATCGCGGTTCGCCCCCGTGGCCCTGGGCCCCAAGCTGCGCGCAGGTTATTGTTTGACAGAGAAATTCCGATGCTGGAGTCACAGCAATAGAAGATCAAGGTTGCAGCGGTCAGGTCTCGCAATTGTTTGGGCATCATGTCCATTGGCGCTGGATCCGAAGGCTCGGAGATTTCTGCTCGCTCCCTGGCCGCTCGCGCGGCTGCGAGGCCGATGGGGGCCGCGGTTGCCCCTGGGGCCCGTCTCTCGCTCAAGGCCGAGCTTCTTTACGCCGGGGCCTTCGGATCTAGCGGGTACTTTTGAGGTTCTTGTCGCTGGAGACTCGCGCAGCGCATGATGAAGGGCCCCAAGATGCCCGGGCAGCTCCCAAAAGGCCAGCCAGGCCCAGGCAAGTCAGCGAAACGTAAGGCCCGTTGGGCCGCCGCTCTCCGACGCATGCCAAACGTCAGAGGGATGAAGGGGGACAAGCTGGTGCCAAAGCCAAGCTCATCTTCATGGGGCAGAAGCCCCGCGGCTGTGACGCGCGGCGCCTGTGGCTGCGACACGCGGCGCTTGTGGCTGTGACATGTGGCGCCTGCGTCTGTGACATGCGGCGCCCGCGGCTGTGAAACGCGGCGCCTGTGGCTGTGGAATTCGGCGCCCGCGGCTGTGACACGTTGCGCCTGTGGCTGCGACGCGCGGCGCGTGCGGCTGTGACACGCGGCGCCTGCGTCTGTGAAATGCGGCACCCGCGGCTGTGAAACGCGGCGTCTGCGGCGGTGAAATGCGGCGCCCGTGGCTGTGACGCGCGGCGCCTGCGGCTGCGACGCGTGGCGCCTGTGGCTGTGACACGTGGCGCCTGCGTCTGTGAAATGCGGCGCCCGTGGCTGTGAAATGTGGCGTCTGCGGCTGTGAAATGTGGCGCCCGTGGCTGTGACGCGTGGCGCGTGCGGCTGCGACACGTGGCGCCTGCGGCTGCGGCACGCGGCGCCTGCGTCCGTGAAATGCGGCAGCCGCGGCTGTGAAATGCGGCGCGTGTGGCTGTGAAATGCGGCTTCCCACGGCTGCGACACGCGGCGTCTGCGGCTGCGACGCGCGGCGCCTGCGGCTGTGACGCGTGGCGCCTGCGCCTCTGAAATGTGGCGCCCGCGGCTGTGAAACGCGGCGTCTGCGGCTGTGAAATGTGGCGCCCGCGGCTGTGACGCGCGGCGCCTGTGGCTGCGACATGTGGCGCCTGTGGCTGTGACACGTGGCGACTGCGCTTGTGAAATGCAGCACTCGCGGCTGTGAAATGCAGCGTCTGCGGCTGTGAAATGCGGCGCCCGCGGCTGTGGCGCGCGGCGCCTGTGGCTGCGACACGCGGCGCCTGCGGCTGTGACGCGCGGCGCCTGCGGCTGTGAAATGCGGCGCCCATGGCTGTGAAACGCTGCGCTTGCGGCTGTGAAATGCGGCGCCCGCGGCTGTGACACGCGGCGCCTGTGGCTGCGACGTGCGGCGCCTGCGGCTGTGGCGCGCGGCGCCTGCGCCTGTGGAATGCGGCGCCCGCGGCTGTGAAATGCGGCGTCTGCGGCTGTGAAATGCGGCGCCCGCGGCTGTGACGCGCGGCGCCTGCGGCTGCGACGCGCGGCGCCTGTGGCTGTGACATGTGGCGCCTGCGCCTGTGAAATGCGGCACCCGTGGCTGTGAAATGTGGCGCCCGCGGCTGTGACGCGCGGCGCCTGCGGCTGCGCCGCGCGGCGCCCGCGGCTGTGGCACGCGGCGCCTGTGGCTGCGACATGCGGCGCCTGTGGCTGTGACGCGCGGCGCCTGCGCCTGTGGAATGCGGCGCCCGCGGCTGTGAAATGCGGCGTCTGCGGCTGTGAAATGCGGCGCCCGCGGCTGTGACGCGCGGCGCCTGCGGCTGCGACGCGCGGCGCCTGTGGCTGTGACATGTGGCGCCTGCGCCTGTGAAATGCGGCACCCGTGGCTGTGAAATGTGGCGCCCGCGGCTGTGACGCGCGGCGCCTGCGGCTGCGCCGCGCGGCGCCCGCGGCTGTGGCACGCGGCGCCTGTGGCTGCGACATGCGGCGCCTGTGGCTGTGACGCGCGGCGCCTGCGCCTGTGGAATGCGGCGCCCGCGGCTGTGAAATGCGGCGTCTGCGGCTGTGAAATGCGGCGCCCGCGGCTGTGACGCGCGGCGCCTGCGGCTGCGACGCGCGGCGCCTGTGGCTGTGACTGGCGCCTGCGCCTGTGAAATGCGGCGCCCGTGGCTGTGGCGACCGGCGTCTGCGGCTGTGAAACGTGGCGCCCGTGGCTGTGCCACGCGGCGCCTGCGGCTGCGACGCGCGCCCCCCCCCTGGCTGTGACACGCGGCGCCTGCGTCTGTGAAATGCGGCACACGTGGTTGTGAAATGTGGCACCCGCGGCTATGAAATGCGGCGCCCGCGATTGTGACGCGCGGCGCTTCCGGTTGCGACGCGAGGCGCCTGCGGCTGTGACATGTGGCGCCTGCGTCTGTGAAATGTGGCACCCGCGGCTGTGAAATGCGGCGTCTGCGGCTGTGAAATGCGGCGCCCGCGGCTGCGACGCGTGGCGCCTGCGGCTGCGACATGTGGCGCCTGCGGCTGTGGCGCGCGGCGCCTGCGCCTGTGAAATGCGGCACCCGCGGCTGCGACACGCGGCGTCTGCGGCTGTGAAATGTAGCGCCCGCGGCTGTGACAGGCGGCGCCTGCGGCTGCGACGCGCGGCGCCCGTGGCTGTGACGCGCGGCGCCTGCGTCTGTGAAGCGCGGCGCCCGCGGCTGTGAAATGCGACGTCTGCGGCTTTGAAATGCGGCGCCCGCGGCTGTGACGCGCGGCGCCTGTCGCTGCGACATGTGGCGCTTGCGGCTGTGACACGCGGCGCCTGCGTTTGTGGAATGCGGCGCCCGCGGCTGCGAAATGCGGCGTCTGCGGCTGTGAAATGCGGCGCCCGCGGCTGTGACACGCGGCGCTTGTGGCTGTGACATGCGGCGCCTGCGCCTGTGGAGTGCGGCACCCGTGGCCGTGAAATGCGGCGTGTGCGGCGGTGGGGCGCGGCGCCCGCGGCTGCGACGCGCGGCGCCTGTGGCTGCGACGCGCGGCGCCTGTGGCTGTGACATGTGGCGCCTGCGTCTGTGCAATGCGGCGCCCGTGGCTGTGAAATGCGGCGTCTGCGGCTGTGACGCGTGGCGCTCGCGGCTGTGGCGCGCGGCGCCTGCCCGTGAAACGCGGCGCCTGCGTCCGTGAAGTGCGGCAGCCGCGGCTGTGAAATGCGGCGTCTGCGGCTGTGGAACGTGGCGCCCGCGGCTGTGACGCGCGGCGCCTGCGGCTGCGACGCGCGCCCCCCCCCCCCCCTGGCTGTGACGCGCGGCGCCTGCGTCTGTGAAATGCGGCGCCCGTGGCCGTGAAATGTGGCGCCCGCGGCTATGAAATGTGGCGCCGCGCGCTTGTGACGCGCGGCGTTTTCGGTTGCGACGCGCGGCGCGTGCGGCTGTGACATGTGGCGCCTGCGTCTGTGAAGCGCGGCGCCCGCGGCTGTGAAATACGGCGTCTGCGGCTGTGAAATGCGGCGCCCGCGGCTGTGACGCGCGGCGCCCGCGACCAGCACAACAGAAGCTCAGCGAACAGCAAAACTAAACATCGTTGTGGTCGGTCCCTGATCCTCGACGCCACCGCCGCCGCCGCTGCTCCTGTCCCGGGGGGGGCGAAAGGGGGGGGACAGCAAAGGGTAGGGTAGAGAATCAGCTCACGTAGCTGATTTCCCCAGCGCCCTCCGGCGCCGGGAGGCGCCCATGTATCGAGGAATGGGTCCGGCGGCGGGGCCGAAACCAGCTGCGCGCAGCAGTTTTCGTGACCCCCCTTTCCCTATCCTCCCCTTTCGTTCGACTCGACTCCTGTCGCCGCCGCCGCCGCCGCGACGGCCGTCTCTGCCGCGGCCCCGGGCGCTGGCCCCGGCGCGCGCCGCTCCTGTCGCCCGGCTCCGCTGTCCGGTGGATCTCGGCCGCCTCGCGGGCAGGCAGAAGCGGCGGCTGCTGGTCGTTGGCTTCGTTTTGTTTTTCGTGTTGCTCTCGTTTTGTTTTCGCTGTTTCGTTTTGATTTCGTCTTGCTTTCGTTTTGATGTTTGTTTCCTCTACCTGAATTCCTGTACCTCCCTGCCAAAACGAAAAACCAAGCACAGCCGAAGTCCAGCAAAACAGCGTTTAGGTCCAGCCCTAGTCGCCCAGAAGCCGCGCCAAAAACCGGCAATGTCGGCGAGGCGCTCGTACTCGCGGAGGAGCGACACCCCAGCCCGAACCCTAACCTCTAACCCTAACCCCATATTCCCAAATCCGAACAAGAACCCCTACCCTGACATCCAAACCCAAACCCCCCAACCCCTAGCCCCAACCCCAACCCCTAATCCTAACCACTAACCCCCAACCCTAACCCGAACCCCGAACCTGACCCCTAACCCGAACCCCATAACCCTAACCCTAATGCCTAAACCCTAGAGCGCAAGATTTGGAGGCCCCAATCGGTGAGGGTGAAGCGCTCGGCCCCCGTTATTTCACGCGCGCGCGACCGTGCCCTCGCGCGTCGGCCGACCTGTCGCACGCGTGAAATAACGGGGGCCGAGCGATTTACCCTCGCGCGCGCGTGAGGGCCCGAGTGAGGGTAAATCGCTCGGCCCCCGATATTTCGCGCGCGCGCGACCGTGCCGGGCGTCTGTTTGGGGCCCTCGGCCTTGGCGACCTCCACGTGTCGGTTGTCCTCATGTCGTGGTTTCCAGGGCAGGGCGCCCCGCCCGCCCCGCATGCTGTGGGCCAGGGGCGCGTGCTGTTTCCGTTCAGCGTGCGGCGGGTACTCCAGTTTTTTTAATAAAAGGGAGGGGGGTCTCATTTCGGGGGGGTCTCTTCCAGGCTATCTTGGAGGGCCCGGGGTGGTCTGGGGACGATGTTTTGGAGGGTTCTCCCACGAGGGGGGTCTGAAATGGCTTGTCTTGGAAGGTCCAGACCCCCCCCCTTTAATTACGAACTCTGGAGTACTCGTCCTCCACCAAGCCTGGGGGGACTGGGCTCCTCGTGTGCGAGCGCGCTTTCTGGAGACCAGTCTCTGGGGAAAGTTCGCGGTGCAAGCGCAGCATGCGTCTCCTCTCGTGGGGCTGGGGGAGGGACTTCCTCCCAGATGTGGTGTCAGTCATTGGGGTCACCGCGACGTGCGCGTCTGGCCCGTGCCCCCTTTTGCCCCGTGGGGGCGGCGGGGTCTCAGTGTCGCTGCCCTTTCTCTAATCCAGCGCTGTCAGTCCCCTTTTGGCTGCTCGCGCTGCTGCTGCTCATAGTAAAGAAAGTGTCCCTCCTCCCTCCTCCTCCCTCCTCCCTCCTCCCTCCTCCTCCTCCTCCTCCTCCTCCTCCTCCTCCTCCTCCTCCCTCTCCTCCTCCCTCTCCTCCTCCTCCTCCAGCCGTTTTGGGCCCAGACCGCTAGACCCGAGAGCGGGGGCCTTGCCTGTGCGAACTTCAAAACGGCACGCTGCACAGGCGAGCCAGATTCAGTTGCCAGCATCCCCGCCTTCCTGTCGTCAGGATGGCCCCAGCCACGCCGCCATGGCAGCGCCGCGCCAACGAGCGCAATGACGCATGGAATGCAGGCTGGGTGTACACGGGGAACGACAAGGGCAACAAAGGCTATGGAAAAGGAGCTGGCGGCCACCCTCAGTTCTTCCAAGACACTTCTGCCGAAGGTGGAGGCAAAGGAGGCAGAGGAGGCAAGGGCAACCAGCAGCAGACCTTCTGGAAGTGCGGACACTGTCAATGTGGAAAGAACTTGGAGAGCTACTGGTTCTGCAAGCACTGCAAGGCGCCGAGGCCCGAGCCCAGTGATCCCGAGCTCGATCGTTTGGGAGCTTGGGCGAACGGGCCGCCAGCCCTGTAGCCAGGACCCCATGCCTCAGGCAGCGCAATCCAGCGTGCGATGCTGCCGTGAGTTTCTCCACCGCGGTGCTCTCGGTCTTCCTGCCGGCAACTCCTCGGAGCATCGCCGCTCCTACTGGGGCATTCTGGCCATGGCGGATAGGCATCTGCGGGGGGCTGTTATTCATGTCTCGAGGCTCAGGTTTCTAGTTCGGACCTTCGCGTTTGCCTCCGAGCGTTTGCTCACTCTGCTCGACTTGGCTCTCGTGCATCGGCGCAGTTGGGCATTGGCTCCCACCGACAGATTTGAATGATTTGCTCCTTCCACGGATCCTAGGGCCGCCCCTGGGAGCGGTGGGCTGGGTGATTGGCCGGCAGCAGTGCAGATGGACCCTGGGCGGTTTAGGGCCTCCATTAAGACCGTCATTCAGAGGGCCCGAGAGCGGTGGAGTGACCGACGCCGGCTTCGCACCTGGGGCGCCAGGGCGCGGGTGGAGATGGAGGGCGCCCCCGTGGACACGGACGCTGGCGACGAGATAACCAAGTTCATGCGCTACGAATGCGGGCAGGTTTTCCGTGCCCAGCGCGCGCTGCGCGTTCGTGGGGGCAAGCAGCGCCCCCCGAGACTTATCGCCCGCTCTGATGGCAGTGGGGGCCTGCTGCCAGATCTGTGGGCGGGGGTATCGGTCAAGCGGGGTGTTGCATGAGAATCTTGCTCGCGCTAAATCGTCGCCGTGGCATGGCAGCCCTGGGCGCTCGCCCATCTGAGGAGGAGATCTCGGAGGCTCGGGGGGCTCGACGGCTCGAGCTGCAGGCCAATCGGGCCAAAGGTTGGGCCGATGATTTCGCGCGTCTGCCGGGGGTAAGAATGATTGGAGCTGTCGGGCGGCGCTCGGGTGCTGGGCGAAGAGCCGCCCGTGGCCGAGCCTGTTGCGCCGCCGCCCCCGCCGCCTGACGCCCCCCCCTTTTTGCGCCGACTTCCCCCCTGCTTGTCCGCGCCGTTTCTTGCTACGCTTGTTTTCTGGGCAGCGGGGGGGTTGTCATTTTCAGGGCTGGTTTGAGCAAATTGGGTGGGCAGTATTGTATGCCTGTTGTCTTGCTTTCTAGTGACTAGTGATCACTCCAAGTACATTAAGTTCGGTGACTTGTCGGACGCGAACGCCGTGGGTTACTGGCTTCGTTTGATGAGGGAAAGGTGGGTCGCTGGGGCCACTGCAGGCCCCCCGCGCAAAACGCGGAGTGCTGCGCGCCGCAACCCCGCGCGGGACGATGCCATTGGACCCCGCCCCCGCCCGCTCAGATCGCCCGCTGAGCTCCGGTGTTTAAAATGCCTTACCGCTAAGGGGCGGGCCCAGGTCAGCGCTGGGAACTCGTTCTTGCGCACGACCATTGAATTCTTGAGTCCAGCCTTGAAGTTTGGGCTTCCAGTCGTGATGGAACACCCGGCCTCAGCTGAACACGCGGCGGACGCCCCCAGCAGTTGGCACATCCTCGCGATGAGACTGTTGGCCCGTCAGTTAGGGGCGAAGCTGCACAGCATTGACCAGTGCATGGTTGGTCAGGGGTCCAACAAACCAACATTACTGTTGGGCGTACATGTCCCCATGATAAAACAGATTCTTCTAGAGTCGCCTCACCGCGGGAGATGTCAACACCATGCTCACGTGCAGGCGTTGCAGGGTCGCGGGGGGGGGGGGGGGCTGGACAACTGCTGTGGCGAAAACTTTCCCATTTGAACTCTGCCGTTTCCTGGCCACGAGGTTGTCTGTGGCTGTCCGGGACCCCGTCGGGGCCGCTTCCCCTCTGGACCTGATATAAGATTTTGAGCCGTTCTTCGTCCCTCTGGATCTTTGCTTTCAGTTCCAGAGGGGTCGTGGCTTTGATCGGGTGACGCCGACCTCCTAACCTGACAAGTGAAACGGTGTGCGCGGCACCTACTCTCGCAGTACCCTAGGGCATGGTTGTGTTTGATTTTTGATTGCGCTGGAAGTGCGCGCGGCCCTTTAACTCGCAGTAGTCAGGGGGAAGTCTGTTTTTTCGCTCCATCGGCTCCACAGGACCTGGGGGTAGCACCCTGGTGAATGGCCAGCCACCAGCAGACGTCAGGAGTTTGTTGCACCCCCCCGCGTCGCACATTTAGATGTTCGACGGCATGTGGATTCGTGGCCTATCCTGCGTCAGGACTGGGTGTTTTAAGGCAATCCGTGATATGGGATTGTGATTTGGATTCAGGGGGAACTTTGTTTCACCGCGAGGCTTGCCCGCTGCTGCGATCGTTGCCTCTTCGCTCTCTTTCCCTCAGCCGCCGCTGCTCGCATCTAGCTTCATTTGGGATTCCGATTCATCCCTTATGGCCGACCGACCGACCGAGGAGGAGGAAGAGGAGGAAAAGGAGGAAGAGGAGGAGGTGGAGGAGAGGAGGACGAGGCGGAAGAGGAGGAGGAACAGGAGGCGGAAGCGGCTGGGGAAGAGGAGGAGGAGGAGGAGGAGGAGGAGGAGGAGGAGGAGGAGGAGGAACAGGAGCAAGAGCAGGAGCAGGAACAGGAACAGGAGGAGGAAGGGGAGGAGGAGGAGGAGGACCAGTGTAAACCCGAAAGTCACCAACGATGTTGGAACAAGCCCTCCCCCCAAACTCCCTCTTCACAGGCCCCTGCAACGCTTCATTTCCACACCTGCCTCGTGGGAAGACAACCGTTTGAAGACCTTGAAGCATGCCAAAACATTATTTTCGGTATTCCAGCGCCACCGGTAAACCAGATTGTTGCGCCTTGACGATATTGGAATGTGCCAGAAGGCCATTCCTGGGACTTCAACACCGCGAATCATCGTAGCTGTTGCGTCTTCATAACCGTGAACCCTTCCAAAATATCATTTCTGGTACGCCGATCATGCGAACCAGTGAAATTCTTGCAATTTAAGAAAAGAATGTGCGCGGCGCATAGGCGATAATCACATTTTGAAAAGGAGCCGCCCTCAATCCGTGAAGCTCTTGCAATGTTTCAAACGAATGCGCGCGGTGTTAAGGCGAGAACCACATTTTGAAAACGACCTGCCCTCCAGCCTTGAAGCTTTGGCAAATGTGTGAAACGAATGCGCGCGGCGCTAGGGCGAGAGCCACATTTTGAAAACGACCCGCCCTCAATCCGTGAAGCTCATGCAAATGTGTAATACGAATGCGCGCGGAGCTAGAGCGGAAACTTCATTTTGAAAACGACCCGCCCTGCACCTGTGAGGAAGTCTTAGGCGAAACGTCCGGCCCACCCGAAAAAGTGGCCTCCGGGGTGCGACAGGGAGAAGCGATTTATGAGGAGAAGGAATGGAGGAGGAGGAGGAGGAGGAGGAGGAGGAGGAGGAGGAGGAGGAGGAGGAGGAGGAGGAGGCGCGGGAGGTAGGAGGAAGACAGGGACCAGGACAAGGACCAGGACCAAGGAGCAGGAGCAGGAGCAGGAGAGGAGCAGGAAAGGAGCCGTAACAGGAACAGACAGGAACAAGGAACAGGAACAGGAACAGGAACAGGAACAGTGAGGAGGAGGAGGAGGAGGAGGAAGGAGGAAGGAGGAAAGGAGGGGAAGGAGGGAATGGAGGAAGGAGGAAGGAGGAAGGAGGAAGGAGGAAGGAGGAAGGAGGAAGGAAGGAGGAAGGAGGGAGGAAGGAGGAGGAGGAGGAGGAGGAGGAGGAGGAGGAGGAGGAGTGAGGAGGGAGGAGGGAGGAGGAGGAGGAGGAGGAGGAGGTAGGAGGAGGAGGAGGAGGAGGAGGAGGAAGGGGGGAGGAGGAGGAGGAGGAGGAGGAGGAGGAGGAGGAGGAGGAGGAGGAGGAGGAGGAGAGGGAGGGAGGAGGTAAGAACATCGCACTCTGTTAATCAGCACTTTCTTTGCGAGGCATCTAGCTGTCCGCAGCAGCAGATCCTCACCTACATGCTCATTTTCATGCCCTGTGCACGCAGGCTCTGTGGTGTACAACGCTGCGTTGCACGCGGATGCTGTGGTGTACACAGGCGCCGTTGTGTGTACAGGCGCTGCGGTGCACGCAAGCATTGTGGTGTACACTGGCGCTGTGTTGCACATGGTTGCTGCGGTGTGCGCATTCGCTGTGGTGCACAGGCGCTGTGGTGCACGCGAGCACTGTGGTGTACACAGGCGCTGCGTTGCACACGGCAGTTGCGGTGTACACGGGCGTTGTGGTGTACGCGCGCGCTGTGGTGACCATGGTGCACGCGAGCATTGTTGTGTACGCAGGCCTTGTGGTGCAGATCGCCAGCTACATGCTGCTCCTATTTGGCCTTGGTCATCCCTAGGCATTGCCGGACGCCGCCGGCGCGGAATGTGACGTCATTTGGGTGTTGGGGAGGGGCGGGGCCGGTGACGGCCGCTATCCCGGAAATGAAAAAAGCACGATCTAATTGATGAGGAAGTCTTATGCGAAATGCCCGGCCCGCCCTGCCGACACGTCTGAGTGTGCGACAGGGCGGAAATATGTATAACGTATGAAGGAAAAGAGCTGGAGGAGGAGGAGGAGGAGGAGGAGGAAGGAGGAAGGAGGGAGGAGGGATGACGGAGGAGGGAGGAGGGGATGGTAGGGCAGAGGAGGAGGAGGAGGACGGAGATTCTGCCCAAGGCTGGGTGGCGAGAGTGGGGGGGTTTGGGCATGGTTTCGGGTCGGCGGCCCGTCGAATAAGGAAGGGGGTGATTGATAAGGAGCAGGGATAAACCCCTCGTCCAAGGGAAAGATCAAGGGGCAATGTTAGGGGGGGATAGGCTCAGGGCGGATGCGTCGACCCCCAATCGCCCATTCATCGCGAATGTGGTGCCGATAATAGTCAACCTCGCCCAGGACCTTGCGTTTTCATTATCGGGGGCCTGTCGGTGATCTATCGGCGATGTACCGCCGATTCCTGGTCGATGTTCCACGCCCCCGAGCTGGCCCCCCCTTCATGTCCCATTCAGAAGACTGGGATTGGAAAAGAGAACTCTCTCAACCACCTGCGCCCTGAAGGGCAGGTGGTGTTTCGGCAGTTCAGCTGGCGGCGGCAGCGGCAGAGGCAGCGGCAGCGACTGCGGCGGAAAGAGCTACGACCGCGGCCGCATGCTCCCTCCCAGGGGCAACGCTAGGGGGGATACCCAGGAGGGGATGTATCGACCCCCGATCACCCACTCATCGCCGATAGGGGGCCCGATAGCCCGACGTTGTCGTCGGTTCTCCGCAGTTTCCCAGACTCGGGGTGCTCTCCAGCAGCTGCGCCTGGCGGAGGGCGTTCTGGGGGTACCCGAAACGTCCCGAACGGCCGCCAGAGCGCTGAGTCATGACCCGAGTGCCAACGGGCCACGTTGGGGGGGATGGGCCCAGGGGGGGGTACATCGACTCTCGATCGCCCGCTCGTCGCCGATATGGGGCCCGCTAGCCTGCCCCGCCCTGGAGGGTGCGGAGTCCTGTCGCCGATCTGTCGGCGACGTGCCGCCGTCTCCAGGTCGATGCTGCCCCCCGTGAGCCAGCCCACCCCTGACATTACCCCCTCCTCCTCCTCCTCCTCCTCCTCCTCCTCCTCCTCCTCCTCCTCCTCCTCCTCCTCCTCCTCCTCCTCCTCCTCCCCTCTGTTCGAAGGTCGCCTCCGTCGTCGCCCCCGTCGTCGCCCCCGTTCTTGTCGTCGTCGTCGTCGTCGCCTTTCCTCTACTCCAGGTGAGCCAGCCCACCCCTGGTGTTCGGGTCATGACTCGGTTCGCCGGTGGCCGTTCGGGGGGATCGGGGCACCCCTGGGCGCCTCTTGGCGAGGCGCACGTGCTGGAGAGCACCCCGAGGCCGGAGAAGCCGCCGGGACCCGACGAGAACGCCCGAAAACCTCGAACTTGGCACCTCAAGCGTACCCCCTGAGCTGGGCATCGGCCCAAGGTCGCCTGTACTTTGCTTGTCGATGCAACAACGTTCTCCCTGCCCCAGTGCGCCGAAATTGGCGGGGTTCCGCTCGCCTTTGGACGCATGGGGTTCTAAATGAGACACGAATGGGGCTCCTCTGGCCGTGGCGAGCCTCGGCCACGAACGACCTCGCCGACCTGGAACCGAGGAGCGGCACAGAAGCCAGGGCCCCTTCCTGAACCCAAGGTGGTCCTTCTTCTCCATTAAGATCTCAGCAGTGGCGCGGTATGTGATGCGAGGCTGCCAGTGCACCAATCGCAGCTACCGCCTCAAATTCGTCGTACACGTGTGCAGCAGCTGTACGGCTGCACCCCTCTATCAGCTGCGGCCGTACTCAGCTGCGATCACAATTAGGGTTCCATCGCATTTTTTGTCCCTCGGCCATTGAACAAAGACGTTTGAGCGCCTTGGCCATCGCACGTTCGTCGTGCTCCTCAGGGACTGCGGGTTCAGGGCCCTTCCGGCAGGGGGCCGCGCCGCGCGCGCACGGTCCGCCGCCGCCCCGCGCCGGCGCCCCCCGCCAATGGTCTCGCTGCCGCCAGTCGAGCGGCCAGCAGCGGCCAACCCAGGCGGTCCTCCTCCTCCCTCCTCCCTCCTCCTCCCTCCTCCCTACTCCTCCTCCTCCCTCCTCCTCCTCCTCGTCCTCCTCCTCCTCCTCCTCCTCCTCCTCTTCCTCCTCCCTCCTCCCCCTCCCTCCATCCCTTCCGCCAGCAGCGACCAACCTAGGCGATCCTCCTCCTTTCCATCACCTTGCTGCTCCTCCCTCCCTTCTCCGTATATAGATATTATGAATATATCCTCCTTTTCGCCGGAGGTGTCCTCACCGCTTATGATCCTTAAGACAAGTTGCAACAGTCACGGATGGAGGGCGGGTCGTTTTCATAATGTGGCTCTCGCTTTAGCGCCGCTCATTCGTCTTAAACAATTGCATGGGCTTCACGGATGGAGGGCGGGCGGTTTTCAAAACATGGCTCTCGCCTTAGTGCCGCGCGCATTCGGCTTCAAATGTTGCAATGGGGGCCGTATTTTTTGAAACTGTGGCTCTCGCCTTAGCGCCGCGCACATTCATTTCAAATTAATGACGAGTTCTACCGATGGAGGGTGGGCGGTCCTGAACATATGGCTCTCGCCTGAGCGTTGCGCACACTCGTCCTCAAAGCTTGCAAGAGTTTTACGGATGGAAGGCTTTTCAAAATGTGGCTCTCGCCTCAGCTCCGCACGTATTCGTTCTAAGAGTTTACAATCGTTTGAGTGGTTCCTATGGTTGGTGCCTCACATGTTTTGATGTAGGCCTGTCAAAGCGGAACAGTTACGTTCAGTCGCGGTGTTGAAGTCCCATGAACGGCGTTCTGGTACGATTCAGGATCGCTAGGATGCAACAGTAACGCTGATTCCAACGGGGCACTTCCCTAGGAGGAAATGAATCTTTGTAGGGTTCGATGAAAGGGAACCTGGATGGAGGGTTTATTGCAACATCGTTGATGAGTCTTGGGTTTCCACTGCTCTCTCCTCCTCCTGCTCATTATCTCTCCTACCTGTCCCCTCCCCTCCTCTTCCCTCCCCTCCCCCGTTACTTTTCGTGATACCTAGTTCGTCCCTGCCTCATCCAGAGACGTGTCCGTAGGCTGGGTCAGGCGTTCCGCCTGAGACTTTCTCACCATTTATGATCCTGTGCTTTGAGCACAAGTTTCAAGGATGGAGGGCTGGCCGAAAATGAGGCTCTCGCCCTAGCGCCGCGAGCATTCGCTTCGAAAGTTCACAAGAGCTTCAAGGATGGAGGGCGGGCCGTCTTCAACATGGAGCTTTCCTCTTCGCGCCGAGCGCATTCGTCTCAACATGTTTCGACATGCGCACGTACGCAAGGCGGTCCGTTTTCATCATGAGGCTCTCGCCTCAGCGTCGCGCACATTCGTTTTGAAAGTTTGCAGCAGTTTCAAGGAGTGAGGGCGGTTCCTTTCCAAAGTGCGGCTCTCGCCTCGGAGCCGCGCACATTCGTATGGTTGAAGGCCCAGGAAGGGTGTTCGGGCACGGTTTAGGATTGACAGGTCGCAGCAGTCACGTTGATTCGCGGCGTTGAAATCCCAGGCATGGTGTTTGGCACGATTGAGTATTTTCAAGATAATTTTGGAATTTGAGGGGTGTCCGGATCTAGAATTGTTGCGTGATTGTATTCTGGGTTTGGCGACGCGTCAATCTCCCCATTTCGGAATATGGGGGAGTGACATCCTTTACTGTTTTCCATTCTTCGGACGCTTGTCTTTAGGACGTACCGAGAGGGAACTTGGAAGGAGGGTTTCTTGTAGCATCTTCTTGGGTTTACACTGGTCCTCCTCCTCCTCCTCCTCCGCCGCGCCTCCGCCACAAGAACTTATGGACGGACACCTCCCAGTGGATTGTTTCTGGGCCGCAGGGGAGGATGAATAGAGGAGGCTGTTGCTGTCCGATCGGCTTCACGCTGGGCGCGCTTACGCTTGTGCCGTCTCGGGGCGGCGGCGCACGTGTACCACCTCCTCCACCGTCCGAGATACAGAACGGCCAAGAAAGGATATCGGACGGCCCCGCTTCCCCAGCAGGTCTGTCCTCGAACATGGCGCCCATGAGGATCCCATCCGGAGAGGAGGATGAGGATGGGGATGGGGATGGGGATGGAGACGAGGACGAGGACAGGGATGAGGAGGAGGATGAGGATGATGTTGATGATGATGATGATGATGATGATGATGATGATGATGATGACGATGATGATGATAAGGATGATGCTGATGCTGATGCTGCTGCTGATGATGATGACGATGACGACGATGATGATGATGATGATGCTGATGCTGATGCTGGTGTTGATGATGATGCTGCTGCTGATGATGATGAGGATGCTGATGTTGATGATGCTGCTGCTGATGATGCTGATGATGATGATGAGGATGATGATGACGATGATGATGATGATGCTGCTGATCATGATGATGCTGACGATGATGATGATGATGAGGATGAGGATGATGATGCTGATGATGATGATAATGATGATGATGATGATGATGATGATGATGATGATGATGATGATGATGCTGATGCTGATGCTGATGCTGATGCTGATGCTGATGCTGATGCTGATGCTGATGCTATGCTGATGCTGATGCTGATGCTGCTGATGATGCTGATGCTGATGCTGATGCTGATGCTGATGCTGATGCTGATGCTGATGCTGATGCTGATGCTGATGCTGATGATGATGATGATGATGATGATGATGATGATGATGATGATGATGATGATGATGATGATGATGATGACGATGGTGGTGGTGGTGGTGGTGATGATGATGATGAGGAGGAGGAGCAGGAGGTGGAGGAGGAGGAGGAGGAGCAGGAACAGGAGCAGGAGAAGGAACAGGAGAAGGAACAGGAACAGGAAAAGGGAAAGGAGGAGGAGCAGGAGGAGGAGCAGGAGAAGCAGGAGGTGCAGGAGGAGCAGGAGCCGTAGGAGGAGCAGGATGAGCAGGAGGAGCAGGAGGAGCAGGGGGAGCAGGAGGAGCAGGAGGAGCAGGAGCAGGAGGAGCAGGAGGAGCAGGAGGAGCAGGAGGAGCAGGAGGAGAGGAGGAGCAGGAGGAGCAGGAGGAGTAGGAGGAGCAGGAGGAGCAGGATGATGATGATGCTGATGCTGATGATGATGATGATGATGATGATGATGATGATGATGATGATGATGATGATGATGATGATGATGATGATGATGATGATGCTGCTTATGCTGCTGCTGATGATGACGCAGGAGGAGTAGGAGGAGCAGAAGGAGCAGGATTATGATGCTGATGATGATGATGTTGATGATGGTAATGATGATGATGATGCTGATGATGATGATGATGATGATGATGATGATGATGTTGGTGCTGATGATGATGCTGCTGATGATGATGCTGACGATGATGATGATGATGATGATGATGATGATGATGATGATGACTATGCTGATGATGATGATGATGAGGAGGATGATGATGATGATGCTGATGATGATGCTGATGCTGATGATGATGATGATGATGATGATGATGCTGATGATGCTGCTGATGATGATGATGATGCTGATGCTGATGATGATGATGATGATGATGATGATGATGATGACGGGGATGATCATGATCATGATGATGATGCTGCTGCTGATGATGATGATGCTGATGATGATGCTGATGATGATGATGATGATGATGATGATGAGGATGCTGATGCTGATGCTGGTGCTGATGATTATGATGATGATGACGATGATGATGATGATGATGATGATGATGATGAGGATGCTGATGCCGGTGCTGATGATGATGCTGCTGCTGATGATGATGCTGATGCTGATGATGCTGATAATGATGATGATGATGCTGATGATGATGATGATGATGATGATGGTGATGATGATGCTGATGATGATGATGATGATGATCATGATCATGATCATGATCATCATGATGTGATGATGATGATGATATGATGAAGATGAATTATGATGATGATGAATGATGATGATGGATGATGATGATGAGGATGAGGATGAGGCTTGAGGATGAGGATGCTGCTATATGGATGATGATGATTGATGATGATGATGGATGAATGATGATGAGGTGAGGTAGGCGGAGGAGGAGGAGGAGGAGGAGTAGGATGAGGAGGAGGAGGAGGAGCAGGGGATGAGGAGGGAGGAGGAGAGAGAGGAATAGGAGGAGGAGGAGGAAAGATAGGAGGTCAGGAGCAGGAGCATTGAGCTGGAGCATGAGAGAAATGAGCAGAAGGAGCAAGGAGGTCAGGAGGAGGAAGAGGAGGAGTGAGAGGAGGCGGAAGGAGGAGGAGTGAGGGAGGAGGAGGAAGTAGGAGGAGGAGGTAGGAGGAGTAGGAGGAGGAGGAGGATGTAGGAGGAAGGAGGATGAGGAGGACAGGAGGAGGAGGAGGAGGAGGAGGAGGTGGAGTAGGAGGAGGAGGAGGCAGGAGCAGGGCAGGAGCAGGAGCAGGAGCTCGAGCAGGGGGGGCAGGAACAGGAGGAGGAGGATCAGAGGAGCAGGAGGAGGAAGAGGAGGAGAGGAGCAGGAGAGAGGAGGAGGCAGGAGGAGGAGGAAGCAGATGAGGAGTGCAAGGTGAGGAGGACGATGAGGAGTAGGAGGAGGATGAGGAGAGGAGGAGGAGGAGGAAGGAGGATGAGGAAGGAGGGGAGGAGGAGAGAGGAGGAGGAGGAGGAGGAGGAGAGGGAGGAGGGATGGGGAAGTAGGGAGGAGGGAGGGAGGAAGGAGGAGGAGGAGGAGGGAGGAGGAGGAGAGGAGGAGGAATAAGGAGGAGGAGGGCGGTGCAAGGAGGGAGTTAGGAGGAGGAGTCGGAAGAGGGGGAGGAAGGAGGAGGAGGAGGAGGAGGAGGAGGAGGAGGAGGAAGCGCGCGCGCGTTGCCTGCCAGAGGCGACCCCGCACACGACCTGCGCGGCGTGCACGGCAAGTGGCTGGCGCAGGCGCTCGAGGACCCGAGTGCGCCGCGAGGGCTGGGCGTCCTCCCCGTCTCTTCTCGCTCGTCTCTTCCTGATGTCGAAGAAGACAAAGAACATACACATACAATTTTGGCGCTCCGCTCCGCGCGGATTTCTTGGATCCGCGGTCGCCCAAAGAAAAAAAACCCTCGCCCCCCCCCCCCCCCCCGGCGGCGCCCCCGGCGCCGCCCCTGGCGCGCTCCGATCCAAGAAATCCGCGCGGAGCGCCAAAAGTTTATGATGATGCCGTTGTTTCTTTTTCCCTACTGCTGTTATTCCCGAGTCGGGGATGTATGCATAGCCACCGCCTGAGGGACCTCGGCAGGCGGTGGAATTGGATCTATTCGGGACCCCTTGGGCCCAACTACATCCATATCCATCGCCCGCTGGGATGCCAGGTTCGACACCCTTCTTTCCCTATCCTTGTGGTAGCACGATGGCTGTACGCTTCTAGCTCCTCCCACCCCCTTCTCCCTACCGTAGTCTCACCTGGGGCCCCCGCCGACATCTCACCTGTGTTGGCGGCGAGCCTGGGGTGGAAGTGAGAGAGGGCAGGCCTTCTCAGAAGGCTCGGAAGGCTCCCGGCCTTCTGGGAAGTTTTCGAAGTCTTCGCGTAAAATACATGAAAGCCTTCTCAGAAGGTGCGGAGGCCTCTGAGAAAGCGCGCCGCCTTTTGAGAAGGCGTGCCCTCTCTCACTTCCTCCGCTCACCTCCGACTGGGGCCCCCGCCGTCGTCTCACCTTTGGGCCCCCCGCCGTCGTCTCATCACGGCATTCCTCTCCCCCGTATCCCAGAGGAGGAGGCGGAGGCGATGTGCTCCGACCTGGAGCGGAGGCACCGGGAGTGCCAGGCCGCCCTGCGCGCGGAGCTCGCGCACAGGCGCTGGGGGCGCTCTTCGTCGGGGGCGATCTCCTTCCTTCGGAGGGCGTCACTCGGCGGCAAGCCCGGGTGGGAAGTCAGAGGTGGCGGGCCTCCTCAGAAGGGTCGGAAGGCTTCCGGCCTTCTGAGAAGTTCTCGAAGCGTTCCCCGAAAACACCGACAATTTCTCAGAAGGCTCGCCCCCTCTCCTCCCCCTCCTAGGCTCGCCACCAATTCACCTACACTTGAGACGCTGGCATAAGGGTTACCTTGGGTTCAGGAGGGGCTTTCGTTTTACAGCCGCCCCTGAGGTTCAGGCCGTAGGGCCTCTTCGTGACCGGGCTCGCCGTGGCAGGGAAGGCCTGTCCGTTCCTGATCCAGCTTCCCTTCTTGCAGCACGAGGACTGTGCGCGCTGTGCGCCTACACAGATCATGGCCGTACCCTTTCTGGGCCCAGGATCGGTGCACACCCCTTCCTCGCCAGGCAGGGAGGGCGCATTCACCGATCCTGGGCCCAGCAAGGGCCTGGCCTGTTCTTGGAAAGGACGAGGACTGCATACGCCGTGCGCCTGCACGGGTCATGGCCGGCCTATCCTGAGGATCGCAGGAGGGCGTACACGCCGATCCTGGGCCCAGCAAGGGTCTGGCCTGGATCGATGTGGGTGCACAGTTGGCCTCCCCCTCGGCGGCTGTAGCCCCAGGGGGGGGCGCCACTGCGGCCACTGCGTACATCCAGGAGCTCCGATCGCCCAGACCGAGGCTCCCCGGCGAGTGCGCGTAATGCCCGCCCCTGCGCTGCCCACTCCTTTTGCCTCCGTCGCCGGGCGCGGGCGCGTTCCAGTACTCGAAAGGTGCCCACTCGCGGGCGTCCGGAAAAAGTCTATGTCTTCCTCAGTGTAATGGATCGTGAATCCCTGGCGGCGGATCCAAGCCATTCGCGAGCAGATCTACTTTGCGAGTAGTGGAGCGCGCTCGTCTGCTCCACAAGTGCTGCCCCGTCGCCCTCGTCCCAGCCGCCCCCACCCCCGGCTCCGCCTCCGTCCGCTCGCGCTGCCTCCCTGCCCCTGAAGCTCAACGTGGTTCTTCCTTCACGCGTTGTCCCGCCATCGTCGTCAACGCCCTCTTCGTCGCCGTCATCATCACCGTCGCTGTGGTCATCGTGAGGGTCGCCACCCGTTGCCGTTACATCGTCGTCACAGTCCTTTGGCCGAGGCTTCTTTCCTCTCTTCCCCGTTGCTCTGGTCTATAAACCTTGTGCCGTGCTCCTTCCCTTGCTCTTCCAGTGCTCTCGCCTCCGAGAGGTCCGAGTGCCCGCGGGGCGCATGCGCCCCAGTCCGCTTGGCGACCACTGGCATCCAAGAGGAGGGCGGAGACGAGGAGGGGGTGAGGTGAGGGGAGGACGACCAGCAGCAGGCGTAGGTCTCAGCCAGCGGCCAGCTTCTTCCGTCCCAAGTCTGTCGAGTGTGAGGGCAACGAAAACCATCGGTCCGCCCTCATACTCGGCGAGGCGCAGATGCAGACCGTTAGTCTGCCGACGGCAGCGGCGCGCTCTCCAACCAGGACCGCCTACGATCCAATCCGGTGCGATTCGATTCGCCGGGTGGGCCCGCGATTCCGATTCGGCTGGGCCCGCTGGAGCTGGGCGCGGAGTTCCGATTTCGATTCGATTCGGGACGATTCGCAAGCGATCTAGCTCAGACCTGCCAGCGACCCTCTGGGCCTGGGCGGGACGGCGGTGGGAGGGCGGGAAGAGGGAGTAAGAGGAGGAGGAGGAGGAGGAGGAGGAGGGAGGGAGGGAGGGAGGGAGGAGGAAAGGAGGGAGGGAGCAGGGGAGGGAGCAGCAGCGTGAGAGAAGGGGAGGAGGGAGGGAGTGGAGGAGGAGGAGGAAAGGAGGAGGCAGGAGGGAGGATGAGTAGGAGGAGAGGAGGAGGCGGAGGAGGAGGAGAAGGAGGAGCTTTGCTCGCACTGCGGCACGAGCTGGCCACCGGTCAGGCCTAGAGGCGGCTTCCCTGGGAGAGCCGTGTGCCAGCCAGAGTGCGGGGTCCACGGCCAGGCGCTGCACGGCGCTGGCCGCAGCGGTGAGCTGCGCGTCGCCGTTTGGCGAGCGTGGGGCAGAGCCAGTGCGCAAATGCGTGGGTTGCTTTCCGATGCCATTCCTATTCCATCCCTGTCGGTCGCATTGCTTCTCCTCCTCCTCTCCTCTTTTCTTCATGAGACATGAGATCGTGACAGTGTGTTTTCCGAGGGTTGAGGCTCTTCCGTCCCGCCCAAATGGGAGCGGCTCTTTTCGCAATAGGAGCAGGATGGACCCTCGCTCGCTGATCCCTCCCCTTCTCCCCTCTCTCTGCCTCTGCCCTTCTCCCCCTCCCCCCTTCTCCTTCCCTCCCTGCTCCCTGCTCCCTCCCCCGTCACCCCCCCCCCTGCCAGGCACGAGGCGCTTGTCGTCGCCCTCGACGCCAGACTCTCGCACCCGCTGGGCGCCGCCGCCGGCGGTCTGGAGTCGCCTCTCAGCCCCCGGGGGGCGGAGAGGCGGGGGACCCCCCCCCGGCGATGGCAGGGCGCACTGCCCCGCACGGAGCGCCGCTCGGGGCTGTTGCCAGGCTCTCCCCCGCTTTCGCACGGCAGTCCGACGTCTGGGGGCGGGACCGAGCCAGAGGAGGTACAGGTACCCCGCGTACCCTCCGCCCGTTGAACCCCGCTTTGGGCCTCCTGGGAGGCCCTCGTCGCCTCCGCGAGTCTAGCCTTAAGTCGGGCCTTCTACAGGGGGAGTGTTTAAAAATAGTCCAAAAATGGTCTGGGGACGATGTTTTTGACTATTGAGAATTTTTGGGGGTATTGTTTGAGTATCTGTTATTGTTCTCCCAAAATCCCCCTGAAGGGGGACGCGCCCGACATAAGATTAACCTCGAAAGTCAGGCTAGAGCGCGCCGCAAGAAGAGGTCCAGGGAGTAGCGGCATCGGTGCCTGCTCGTTGCCCCGGCGAGGGGGACCCGCACGGCCGAAGATGCCACACGTTCGGTCTCCTTGCTCCTCCTCTGCCTCCCTCCTCCGTCCTCCTCCTCCTCCTCCTCCTTCTCCTCCCCTCCTCCTCCTCCTCCTCCTTCTCCCCCTTCTCCTCCTCCTCCTCCTCCTCCTCCTCCTCCTCCTCCTCCTCCTCCTCCTGCCTCCCCCCCCTTCCCCCTCCTCCTTCTCCTTCCCCTCCTTCCTCCCTCCTCCTACCTTCCTCCTCCTCCCCACCTTTTCCATCCTCACCCTCATCCTCATCCTCATCCTCCTTCCCCCTCCTTCCCCTCCTCCGCCTTTCCCCCTCCTCCGCCTTCCCCCTCCTCCTCCTCCTCCTCTCCTCCTCCCTCCTCCTCCTCCTCCCCCTCCCTCCTTCCCCTCCTCCTCCTTCCCTCCTTCCCCCTCCTCCTCCTCCTCCTCCTCCTCCTCCTCCTCCCTTCCCCTCCTCCTCCTCCTTCCCCCTCCTCTTCCTTCCCCCTCTCCTCTCCTCCTTCCTCCTCCCTGCCTCCCTCCCTCCTCCCTCCTCCTCCTCCCTCCTCCTCCTCCTCCTCCCTCCTCCTCCTCCCCTCCTCCTCCTTGCCTCCCGGGACGCTGCCTCAGGCTTGACCTGGGCCATCTCGTGCCTCATGCCAGCATAGCTCCCCTCCTCCTCCTTCCTCCTCCTTCTCCTCCTCTCCTCCCTTCCTCCCTCTCTCTCCCTCCCTCCCGCCTCCCTCTATCCCCCCCCCGTTCACGGTGGGAGCCAAACGATACAGATGCTGCCACTCCCCCTCTCATGGGGTGCTTTCTGACAGGAATTTTTCGAGGCGGATCCAGCCGCGGCGACGAGCGCCGCCCAGGAGGCCCGAAAAGGCGCGAAACCGAGGCAAGGATGGCGGCATCGGCACCCCCTCCTTATTTGACTCCCCCTCCCCCTCCTGCCTCCTTCCCGCCCCCTCGCCGTGATTCGGTAGCGACTCATGGGAGCCTGGAGTGTTCTCGCAATTCCGCCTTTGGGGCTCGCTCGCGTGCGCTGGCGCCTGGTAACCGACGAGAAAGCGCAAATTTAGCGCCGATTCGCGCCCATTTAGCGCCGATCAGCTTCGATTAGCGCCGATCTAGCGTCGATTCGCGTCTGTTAGCGTCCATTCGCAAGAGCCAGCAAGATGGTACGGGAGGCTTCCATGAGTTGCCGCAGAACATAGGGCCATAGTATCTCAGCCCCAACATCCCAACCCCCCTAATTTGGGGATCTGCCCTGCGAAGCCCGAAGGGACAGCATATATGATCCCGGGTCGAGGGTTCACAGGCCCCTCCAGATGGGATGGGTTCCAGGGTTCCCTGGGCCCTCCCCCCCCAGATGTGATGGGGGGGAAGACGACGACGACGACGACGACGACGGCGGCGACGACGACGACGACGACGACGACGACGACGACGACGACATCCGCGCCGACGCCGACGCCGCCGCCGCCGCCGCCGCCGCCAGAGCCGACGCTGACGCCGACGACGACCACGACGACGACGACATTGACGACGAGAGCGACGACGTTGACGACGAAAACGACAACGACGCTGACGACGACGACGCCGACGTCGACGACGACGCCGACGTCGACGCCGATGCCGACGCCGACGCCGACCCCGACGCCTACGGCGACGCCGACGCCGACGCCGAGACGAAGCCGCCGCCGCCGGAGCCGACGCCGACGCCGACGGAAGATGATACCGACGCTGACGACGACGAAAACGATGACGACCACGACGCCGACGCCGAGGCCGACGACGACGACGACGCCGACGCCGACGCCGACGCCGACGCCGATGCAGACGCCGACGCCGACGCCGACGCCGACGCCGACGACCCCGCCGCCGGAGCCGACGCCGACGCCGACGGAACACGACTTCGACGCCGACTCCGACGCCGACACCGACGCCGTCGTTGACTACGCCGTCGTGGACAGGGACGCCGACGCCGACGCCGACGGAAGACGACGCCGACGCCGGCGCCGACACCGACGCCGACGCCGGCGCTGACGACGTCGTCGACGATAACGATGAAGACGACGACGACGACCCTGGCGACCGACGACCGACGATCGATGACCGACGACCGACGACCGACGACCGACGCCGACGCCGACGACACAGACGCCGACGACGACGACGACGACGACACTGGCGACGACGACGACGATGACGACGACGTCGACGACGACGACGACGCCGACGCCGACGCCGACGCCAACGCCGACGCCGACATCGACGCCGACGCCGACGCCGAAGCAGACGACGGAAGACGACGACGATGACGCTGGCGACGAGGACGACGACGACGACGACGACGACGGCGACGACGACGCCGACGCCGATGCCGACGTCCACTCTTCACCACGCCACGCCCACAGGGCCACGACCACAGGGGGGGGGGGAGCGATCCCACTCGCGATGCCGACGGGCGTGCCCAGCGAGCGGGAGGGGGCTCGATGCCATACGAATCGGGGGTCGGCAGCCGCAGATCATGGAGGCGTTTGTTAAGGAATAGTCCCAGGAGGCGCCAGACCCTGGAGGATTCCTTATCCAACGAGGGTTGCGGTGATGTCCATGGCCGATCCACGATTGGAATTTCACTTGCCTCCAGCCCCTGGATTCCTTATCCAAGGGTTCCTTATCCAATGCCCACACCGTACCTGTACTGCCACTCTTCGGGTGATAGGAGGTTGCTGGGGGGAGGGAGAACCAACTGACGACAACTTCGATGGCTTTGATAGCGACGAAACAGCGACGATGCGAGATGATGCTGAGGGTGAGAATGCATCATAGCGACTGTAAGGAAGGCGTCGCAGCTGGGACCCGCGCGGGCAAGTGCGATCTCACAATATCACAATCGGTCTCTCGCTCGATCTCACTATACATATCACAATCGGTCTCACGATCGATTTCACTATCGATCTCATCTCACGATCGACCTCACTATCGATCTCACTATCGATCTCACTGTCGATCTCACTATCGTGCCACCGACGGGGCACTCCCTCCACCGACGGGGTTTCGATCTCGCAATCGGTTTCACGATCGATCTCACAATCGGACTCACGATCGGTCTCACCACAGATCTCACAATCGATCTCACTATTGACCTCACCATCGATCTCACTGTCGATCTAATTATCGATTCCACGATCGCTCTCACTATCGCGCCACCGATGGGGCACCCCCCGCCACCGACGGGGCGGGGCACCTCCGCAACGCCGGCGGAGCACCCCCGCACCACCGACGGGGCACCCCCGCACCACCGGCGTGGCACCCCTGGCTGCCGCGCGCCCGGGGACGGGGCGGTCAGACACAGCTCCACGGCCCCTAACCACGGCGGCATCATTCCTGTCGCGCGCCCACGCAGCTTCGCCTCGCCCGCACGCGCGACACGCACTTTTTCGTCGGTGGCGAGGCAGAGCTAGCTGCACCAGCGAAAGGGGAACGCGCGGCGCGCACACGAAACCGGAACCGATTTCCCGGTGCTGCTCACGAGCCGAACGCTCACCGTTCCACTGCGATCTCGCCCCCCAACCTGCGATCCCCATCTGGGGGGTAAAGTCGGCCAGCGGGGCCAAGAAGGCCACGCCAGTGGGGACAGGGATCGGTCAAACGATGGCCAAGCGCCAGGCTCGGAGACAGGCTCCCACGAGCTGCAGCCGAACCGTGCCTCGCCGGGGTGCACCCCCGCCTCTCCGGCGCCCGGCCGTCGTGCCCCTGACCTGCGCCCCGCGCCCGCTGGGCCTGGCCGCCGCACCCCTGGCCGTGCCCGGCTCGGCGGACAAGGCCCGCGGGCTCGCGGGACGCCGCCGCCGCCGCCGCTGCCGCCGCCGCCGCCGCCGCCGCCGCCGCCGCCGCCGCCGACGACGACGACGACGACGACGACGACGACGACGACGACGACGACGCCGCTGGTTCTCGCCGTGCTGCTCGTGCCGCTTCTGTGTCGATGCAGTTATTGGGGCCCCCTGGGTCCGTAAGGGGCCCTAGGGCCTTTGGAAAAGTCACGCGAGGAAGCCCGGGAGCGCCAAGAAGATTTGGGATTTGGGGTCCCCTGCCCCTAACATAATATTTCCAATATTGAAACCAGAGTACAGAGGACTCGAGGATGACCTGGGGAATATCCCATCTCGTGCCTCGAAGCACCGTGACGGATTAGTTTCAGTCTTTCAGTCTTCTTCGTGGTATTTTTTTTACTCGTAGCCTTAATAAAGATATGTTTATTCATGTTTCGTCGTATTCATCGAACTCTTATTGTGTTGATTACTATTGTTGCTCCTCCTACCGCTCCCCTTTTCCATTCCCTTGTCTCCATGCCATTATCAGTTTCTTCCTCCTCCTCCTGTTCCTCCTCCCTCCTCCTCTCACTCCCCCTCCCCCTACCTCTATCATTGTTCCCTATTAATAAACACCCCCTCCCCCAGGCGACTGGTAGCCAATCAGGAACCATGAGGGCCCCCCCCCACCATGCCTGGTAAAAAAAAAAACCATACAAAACACACTCTGCCTCCAAATTCGGAGCATGCGCAGCCAACCCGATGCGGCCTCCCCCCGCCATCCCTGACAAAAAATAAGCCTGGCGAAAAACCCAACCATACGCAGTTGTGAATACCGCAATTGTGAATACCATCTTCGCCCACATTCCCTATGTGGCCACGGCTTCCCGCTGGAGCCCGACATGCTCAGGGGCACGTTCGCGGGCGCCGGCGACGACGAGGACGGCTCCCCCCCTGACCGAGGAAAAGAAGCAGGAGGGCTCTGAGAGCCATGAGGGAAGCTGCCACCCTGCCACTGGCGCCTTCGGCGGAGTTCGGCCACGATCCTCGTGCGGGGTGTGCCGAAAACGCGCGAGGCCGCCATGCGAACCCTGCCACGGGGACCTTAGGTGGAGCCCCCTATGAGGCCACAAAGCGTGCGAGGGGTGTGCCGAAATGGCCCGAGGCCGCCATGCGAGCCACTGGGACCTTAGGTCGGGCTCCCTATGTGGCCACGAAGCGTGTGAGGGGTGCGCCGAACTGGCCCGAAGCCGCCGTGCGGGTTCCGCCACTGGGACCTTCGGCGGAGCTCCCCATGGGGCCACGAGGCCGCCATGCGAGTCCCGCCGCTGGGACCTTAGGTGGAGCTCCCAATGGGGCCACGAAGCGCGCGAGTGGGTGTGCCGACGTGGCCCGAGGCCGCCGTGCGAGTTCCGCCACTGGGACCTGAGGTGGAGCTCCCTCTGGGGCTACGAAGCGTGTGAGGGGTGCGCCGAAACCGCCATGGCCCGAGGCCGCCATGCGAGTTCTGCCATTGGGGCCTTCGGTGGGCCCCCCTTTATGGGGCCACGAAACGCTGCGCCGGGTGGGTGAAGCGCAGGGAGGAGGAGAGGAGGAGAAGGAGGAGGAGGAGGAGGAGAGGAGGAAGGAGGAAAGAGAAAACGCTCCGCGCGCCTCTTCAAAACGAGGGCCCAACACTACAGGGTGGTTTGGAACACTACAAAGTACACTTGGCGGCGGCGGCGGCGGCCCGCGGCGGCGGCGGCGGCGGCGGCTGCGGCAGCGTGGCGGCGGCGGCGGGCAGTGGTGGCGGCGGCGGCTGCCGCGGCGGCGGCGGCGGTGGCGGCGGCGGCGGCGGCGGCGGCGGATTGGCCCCCAGTAGTTGCCCATCCAATGACGACTTGTGAATTTGCGGGTATGTGTTGGGAGGGCGGGTGGGAGTGAGCGAGACGCAAAATGGTGTTCCTGATGCAGCGTGGGCTTCATTTTCAGATCGGCGCTTTGCTCCCGTCGTTCAGACTGGCGCTCTCGCCCCAGCGCGGGCCACCTTTCTTTATCCGAGTCTTGCTCTATGGTTGTTCCCCCCTCCGCCTTCCCCTGGTCCTCCTGTTCCTCGCGCTCCTTCCACCCAAGTTCCTGTTGTTGCTGTTCGTCTCGCCCCAGCGCGGGCAATTTTTCTGAATCCGAGTCTTTCTTCATCGCTGCCGCCCCCCAAGTCCCTTTCTCCGCCTTCCCCTGGTCCTCCTTTCCTTCCCGATCCGTCCGCTTTAGTGCCTGCTGCTGTTGTTCGTCCTCATCCTTTTCCTCCCGCTCATCCTCTTGCTCGCCCACCGCCTCCTACTCTTCCTCCGACTGCGCATAAAACGAAGTGGTCTTTCTGTGGGAGTCGCAGGACGGCTATGGGCTATGACACGCGCCCGCGGAAAGAGAAACATCAGCGCCATGGGAAGGGATGGGAGGGAACAGTCGGATAGATGAGCCGCGAGTGAACCTAGCTTGTCCTACCCCCCTCTTCCCTGCTTTTGCTTCTTTCCCTCCTTTCCTCCTTCCCCCCCCCCTCCACTCGCCCCTCCACTCCCGTCCGCGCGCAGCAGGCCGTGTTGGCCCCCGGTGCTGTTGCCGACGAGAGCCAGGATCCTCCCCCTCCGCGGAACCGCTGGCCCCTGGAGCGCTGAGAGTCGGGGGGGATGTTCGGGGGGGATATGCTCAGAAGGGGCATCGTTTCGGGTTCGAGATTCGAGGTTTTCGGGCGATTCCGTCGGTTCCTGGCGGCTTTTCCAGCCTCGGGATGCTGTCCAGCAGCTGCGCCTCGACGAGGGCGTTCCGATGGTCTTCAATGTCCGCCGGAGAGCCGGGTTATGGCCCGACAGCCCAAGGAGCAACGTCAGGGGGGACAGGCTCAGGGGGGAACGCGTCGTCCCCCACTAGCCCGTTCATCGACGATGGGCGTCCTATAGCCCGCCCCGCCCAGGAACGTGCGGTGTCGCCATGAACCCGTTCGTTTATTCGGGCCGGTCACGTGCGTGACCGGGGGGGGGATGGAGTTACGCCGCGCAAGTCTCGCCACACGGCGGGGGTGCGGCTAGGGTGCCGCAACATGCTTGTAAGCACCGCAGTGCGCTTGCGAAAAACAATCGCTTGCGACCTGACAATCACGACGTGCTTGTGACCAGCGCCGCAAAAGCTTGCGATCCGATCAACGCGACGTGCCTATGAACACCACAGTGCTTTTGAAGAGCACAGCGTCCGTGAACACCACAGCGGCTGTCAACATCAAAGCGCCCGTGAACACAGCGCCTGCAAACACCACAGGACCTGTGAATATCACATCGCCTGTGCACACTACACAGCCAGAAAACACCACAGCGCTTGTGAACACCACATCGACTGTGAACACAGCGCGCGCGACCACCGCAGAGCCTTGGGTCCTGCTTCACTGCGCGAGCGCCAGCAGTAACAGTAGCAGTAGCAGTAGCAGTAGTCGTAGTAGTAGCAGTAGCAGCAGTAGTGGTAGTAACAGTACTAGTCGTAGTAGTAGTAGTAGTAGTAGTAGTAGTAGTAGTAGTAGTAGTAGTAGTAGTAGTAGTAGTAGTAGTAGTAGTAGTAGTAGTAAGTAGTAAGTAGTAGTAGTAGTAGTAGTAGTAGTAGTAGTAGTAGTAGTAGTAGTAGTAGTAGTAGTAGTCGTATAAGTAGTAGTAGTAGTAGTAGTAGTAGTAGTAGTAGTAGTAGTAGTAGTAGTAGTAGTAGTAGTAGTAGTAGTAGTAGTAGTAGTAGTTGTTGTAGTAGTAGTAGTTGTAGTAGTAGTAGTAGTACAAGTAGTAGTAGTAGTAGTAGTAGTAGTAGTAGTAGTAGTAGTAGTAGTAGTAGTAGTAGTAGTAAGTAGTAGTTAGTAGTAGTTAGTAGTAGTTAGTAGTAGTTAGTAGTAGTTAGTAGTAAGTAGTTAGTAGTTGGTAGTTAGTAGTTAGTAGT